>CAIGRK010161581.1:0-15624 GCA_903798315.1 Fraxinus greggii
TGGTATACACACCATGAAAATAGACACGGGTGCCTAATACCAATCCATGTGGCCCAGTAAAATTAGAATACATTTTTATGCATCGAACACTGATAATGACCCTACATTCTCATAGGCAACTTTTTTTTCTCTACAAAATGTGCTTGCAAGTCCGCATTAAATTAAAGAGAGTGATATATCATCGAGACTTCAACAGGGTTGTAGTTTAATTAAAGAAATAAGAATGGTGTGTTCAAATTTCGGAATGGATCATCCTAAATTCTTCAATTTCCGTGTTAAGATAAAGAGTTCAATGTTAATAATAACTCAACAAGTTGGGTCACTCAATTTTGAGTGTTTTCTTAAAAACAGTCCACTACTATTGTTATTAAGCTAGGAAATTGTAAAACAATAAGAGAACTAGCAAAAATCGGAAGGGAACCTCAATCATGGCCCGGACTCCAAAGCAAGGCCATAGTAAGGAATATTCTCAATTGCGCTCATAACCGGTACGCCAAAACTCCCAAACAGGCCCTTAGTTTGACCTGTTGCACGCTGCACGCATGCACTTGCACAGCAAGTACATAATAAAAATATGACAGCAGTTCAATTCACTTACATGGTCCATCTTTAACTAAGGCCAGAAAGAGAGTGGTATTGTGCTTTGATCTGCTAAAATTAATTTAAATTGAACTGAGACGACTCAGTCAAACTAATGACCATTATAAGTAGATAGAGAAAAAGGTAAATTCGGAGGAGCTTCCTTCCTTCCTCATATACAACACAACACATAAACCCAAGCTATATTGTGCACATCAATTTGGAGATTAGTAAATGTGTGATACACTATCAAAACCGAAGCCAAGAAGCATAATAAAAACTTTCCTTGGACAACAAACGAAAAGGTAAACAGGCTTTCGCAATAATGTTAAATCACACAAGGTATTCTCCAGAAATTAGGCCAGGCAGGGAGATTGTTAAAAAGATAAACGAAAAAACTCAATACCACGTCCTCAAAAACTGTCAAACCTTTCACAGTATTTTCTTTATTTTCATCATTGTTGGACAAGGGTACACGAGGCAGCACAAGATTTGTTGGATCAGCCCTCCAGTGCTGATGCTCCAGATATAATCTCTATCAGCTCTGTAGTGATAGATGCTTGACGGGTTCTGAAAGAAAATAAAAGTAAAGACCAATCCAATTGGAGAACAGAAGTACACAGGAAAAACGTTTATCATATTTCTATCCCATCCCCTGATGGATCAAAAATCAAATAAGCATCATGAACATGATTTGGGCATCCGAATCAACTGGTCAAGTGTACCTGTTATAAGTAAGAGTGAGGCGATCAAGCATTTCTCCTGCATTTCTGCTGGAGCTGTCCATTGCAGACATTCTGGCTCCTTGCTCACTGCAAGCATTTTCTAGGACGGCATTGAACATAACCTGAAGAAAACATTAAAACTGTCTCAGACTTGATGGAAAGCTATGACGAGAACTAGTTCCAAAGGCGACCTTTCCAATCAATACATAAAATGCAATCAGAGGGGTATATCATACACAGGAAAAAAGGATGTCGGATAGATTATATCATACACAGGAAAAAAGGATGTCGGATAGATTCTGAAGCTCTGTGGCTTTCGTATTAGATGGGATTAAGCACAAGTTAGATCCTAAGTTTTATCTTTCCGACAAATATATAACAATCAATCAGAAAGTTCAAACATACACAGGAAAACTGGAATTCTGTGAGATTCTGCAGTACTTCTGACTTTGTTTCACCTCCTTCAATTTCGTAGGAGTCTAATTCCCCAAGTTTTCCCTCAGATTCAGCTTCTTTCTCAACAACCTATATCAGTATTGTAGCAAATTAGAATCTACAATTTACAGCAGTCACTAAAATGCTTGTTTCAGTAAATTAAGTTGATGTTATCAATGACCTCGGGGGATAACACAGTTGCTGTTGTTGGCAGAAAAGAGACAACGGATTGGAACTTGTTGAAAACAATCCTCAATGCATCATACTCTACATTCTTTAAGATGTCATCAGCAAGCACAGAAACCTGCAATGGCAGCAATAGGACATGGAAAAAAATGTCAAAAAGATAGTATAGACAGTTGAAATTCCTGCAGCTTAATACGCTGTTTGCTTATCAATTAAGTTTCTTCAGCAAGCCTTTTTAGTCTATCAATCAGACTGGACGCTAAAATAGAGACCAAACAGAGATTCTAGTTCCTATTGCCACCAGAAATTTGGTCTAATCTAGTAAAGTGAATGCAGCCGTCAACAAAGATTATATACATATTACTAAATATCATAAAAAAATAATAGGAATGAGGACACCAGCGGGGTCACTAGAGGATCATGTTGTCCCAAAGAGTTATTGTTTAATTATATAAGTTTGATTATTTACAAGGAGGAATTTAAGAGGATGTAATAAATATAAATTGAGGACAAAAATGCTAGTGAGTGTTGATTTCTTTAAAGATAAAAATGTCCAGAAGATGAACATAATAGAAATTAAGATGCTAAGATGGATGGGTGGACATAATAGAATGGATAAGCTAAGAAATGAGAAGATATGCCAACCAGTGGATGTAACACTGACCAAGGGTATTATAAGGGCATGACAATTTAGTTGGTTGGGCTATGTATTTTGTAGACTTGAAGGAAAATCCTGATAATAAGAGTGATGTGATCTCGTCGAACAGGTTAGAAAAGTGAGTGAGTGAGTGAGTGGAAGACTAACACTAACACGGTCTCTGTGATTGCTAACAATGTAGTTGTATTGGAACTTCCAGTAAATGTAGTAACGAACGAGAACTCACTAATAAAAAGATTCATGTAGCCTCAGTTTTATTAACAACAAGGCTTATTTTGTTTTTGGAGTGCACAATGCCACAAGTGGGGCTGCAAATGAATACAACAGTGTAATCAGCTTGTTTTGGTTGGCCAATATGCTTATTTAGGTTCGTTCCTCAAACCAAATTTATCGACCGTATCTCTTGTTTCAAACAAAAATGAGCACAAATACCCACATTTGGCTAATCATTCTTTGTACTCAACCTTCGTGATCCAGAGGATAGCAGATTGTCTAAGAGCATGTTTGGCATTTATTATAAGCTTTGGGACTCACAAACAGTGTGGACCAAAATAAGCACAACAGTGAGACCCACAGCTTATAAGCAAAAAAAGTCCAACATGGCCTAAATTCATTTACCTCCAAACATTATCATATTCTAAAACACATGTAAACAAGTAAATTAGACTGAGGAAAAAATTCTATAGCATGCCAATGACTTTTGTCTAAAAGCAATACTCAATGACGTATTCAGGTTTCCATTTTAATCAAGATCAAACATCGTAAGCTAATCAAGTATGAGCTTTGCGAACGTCAACTCTGGCTGACTTCAGCTATTCTCCAACTATTCAACCTAACAATAACTAAGCCTCTTACTTGAAGTTGGAAAGATAAGGACATTAAGCATTCTACAAAAATTGTAGCAGCATTTTCCACAATATAATCAGGGTGGAAATGGGACGGGGACTGGGGTGGGGGGAGTCTTTGGTATTCATCAAGCAAATCTGTTCAGAAGACAACCTGAGTATAGTTTAGAGGATTCTTCTGCAACTCAGTTATAATTAACTCAATGTCTTTCTTGGAGTCTCGCACAAGTTGGGCCTTGGCCTTCTCTCCCAAAATGACATATTTACTTTCCTGGTCGGGACCTGTGAAGAGAACAAATAAAATTTATGAAAGCAATGATCAAATATGACAAAAAAGCTCAGTGCAATGGCAAACTTATAACGTACCTGAATTTAACTTACGAAGACCCCTGCTTATCTTGACTGATGTAGAATTAATACCACCACAAAGACCTTTATCTGAAGAAATTGTAACAATAACATTCTTCTTGACATCAACACCTAATGCATTAGAACGCAAGGAAAGGTAAGTCTCAGAAGAGAGAAGAGAAAATGTAATTGTTGAAGATGAAAATGATGTTACTTTTATGCTAATTCAATAAGATCATAGAAGTAACAAAAAAGCCAGCATTCTTTTGAGAAGCTATACCCCCTCTAAAAGAATACCCAAGAGGCATCAAAGGCAACTGAACAAGATTTCAGCTAAATCTCGATGATCTTCATGAGAAGGTTAAGGCCACCAAATAAAATAGCCCTAATCATCCACCTTATCCAGTAATGATTCATTATCTTAGATTTCCCTGCTGAGTTTGTCTTTGTATTTTATTATATACCTCGTTAATTTTCACATGAAAAAATACGCCATTTGAAGTTATCTGTTAGCTTAAACACATATCCATAAAAGAATAACAACTTCTGTAAATGAAACACATTCTCCCAGTTTTTTTCTTCCCTCTTTTTATATAATTCCATTTCATTAAAAACTCCATGTGCTCCGGAATCCATTATATTTCACTAATACGAGGGTAAAAAACAAAAGCAAACAAAAGGCATACAGTACAGGTCCCAAAGTGAAGTCAGCTCGAGGTAGAACATCTATTCTTTACCGTTGACGGTCTAAATATTTATTTTTTCACTATACTTTATGAGGGTAAAAACAAAAAAAGGAAACAAAAGGCATACAGTACAGGTCCCAGAGTGAAGTCACCTCGTAAGAGCTAGAACATCTGATCTTTGCGACAGTCTAAATATTTATTTTTTAACTACACGTAAGGTACAATGGCTGAAAATTGAATTTCAATAGGAAACTAAAAACTAGTTTCCGAAAACAAAAGAAAAAGCTACTACAATGTTTAACGTGGTCAGGGTATGCTTACAGTAGGGACAACAACAAAAAAAATACAAGGATTTTTGGTGTTGAAAGTGAAAAATTAAAAATTATTCAAGGAGAGTAAAGTATGCTAAGAGCTTGTGGAAGTAGGGAGCATAAGATAATAAAACCTCAGTAGGACTGAAACATAATCAGAATTTATTAATGAACTTACTTGGAGTGTCACCGAGAAGAGCAGTGAATGGCTGCCATAACCCACGGGAGTTTTCAGCTCTAGTTTGAATTGCTCGAAGCTTTGAAGCTGCAACCATCTTCATTGCCTTAGTTATTTTCTGAATGTTCCTAACACTCTTCATACGGTTGCGGACTGCAGATATGTATCATGACCATAAACATTAATCCTCGCTTGATGATTTGAGGAGCAGTAATTGTGTAAAACTAAACAAGATTATGAATATAAGGAAGATAACCAACTTGGCACCTATAGATTCAATAATGCTGCTTACCGATTTGAGTTGAAATAGAACGAACTCCCAATAAAGCTTGCTCCCTATTGACACATGTTAATTTACTTAGAAACAATGAAATTAAAACTCAATGATTTATGAAAACTAAGATGACATACAAACTTGCAGAAGCAAAAGAGGTACTGGACAGGAAAAAAAAATAACCAAACCACTACACATGAAAATTCATTGATTCGTAAGGCACGTGTTGGGGATGATTGCCTATGATAATGAAAGATAGCAAAACTTGGACACAAAGATTTCACTTAAGAAATAATATGGCTTTACTATAAAATGGAAACAGAGGATTCCAGGATGAATTTTAAAAAGGAGTTACAAAGTATCTCGAACTCTCAATAACTAGCTCTATCTTTCTCAAATTTAGTGCTCAAATATTTCAGCATACACTTATTGAACACACACTATGAATGAAACACATCCAAGCATATTTTTGAGCCACCAAGAGATGCTACTGGAGATGGTCCCCATACGTCGGTATGCACTAACTCCAACCGTTCTGACTTGTGCGTTCTTTTAACTTTTGTGAAACTAACCCTTTCTTGCTTTCCAAAGATGCAATCTTCACAGAAATCCTAAAGACTTCAAACCTGATAGTTTCCCTTATGACAGAAGAACCTTCAACCCTTTCTTGCTTTCCAAAGATGTAATCTTCACATAAATCCTAGAGATTTCAAACCTGATAGTTTCCCTTATGACATAAGAACCTTCAACCCTTTCTCGCTCATATGTCCAAGTTTACGATGCCACGTTCTCGCCTCGACTTCTGATGATGTAATGGCAATGGAACCATAAGTACCAAACGTAACATAGGAGTGCCTTCCTTTTTGCTACGAGCCACCACCACAGCTCCTCGGGACATTTTTCAAGTGTCACCAACAATTGTCGTTGCAATACCAAAGTCAATGAGTTGACTCACAAAAATTAGATTGTTTTGCAAATATAGCACGTCTGACATCCTTCATTCTTAGGACTGTTCCATTAGGCTGATTTATCTAAACATCTCTTTTTCCAACTGTTACAAATCTCATCGTTTCCAAGATACACCTTGCAGAGATTGCCTGGTACATAGCTATGGAGCAGCTCCTTGCGTGAAGTGGCATGGAATGACGTACCTGAATCAATTATCCATGATTCTTTGTAAGCATCCACTGCTAACAACAATTCATCACAAGTTACAGCATATGAAACATTAACAAAGTTTTTGTCTCCTTGGTTGTTGTCTTGCTTCTGTGGTGATCTGCAATCTTGCTTCGTGTGATCAATTTTTTCACGATTCCAGTACTTGTCTTTGAATTTTGGTCGAGACCGACCGTTTCTCGACCGACTTGTGGTATGCCTATTGTTGCCACCTCTATCTGTCTTTCTACCTCTGTTGTCAATTGCCAACGCCGAACCCAAGGATTCTCTACCATCTTTTCTGCTAGTATCTTCACTAAGAACCAAATCTACAACACGATTTGGTTTGAACTTTGCCGAACCCGTGAAATTGCTCATTGCAACAACTAAAGGATTCCAACTCAAGGGAAGACTTATAACAATGTCAATGCTTTAACCTCGTCATCAAATGAGATATCAACCGATTCAAACTAACTTGTAAGCATTGAAATTGTTGAACACACACTATGAATGAAACACGTTCAAGCCTATTTATAAAGATTATAAGGCGGTTGTATAGCTGTGTATTGCAGGCCACTTAACAAAATATAGCTCGCATTCCTTCTTTTAAAAAGATGAGAAGTCAAACAAGAATTTGACCATATACATATGAGACAATTCTGAGTAAATGAGTAATAACGAATTGCATATCATATTTAAATATGGAAAATCATAACATACAAATGGAGAAACGAGAATTAAAATCGGAACTTAGTGGCTATAATTCCCGTGCGTAGCGTTACTAAACTTCGGTCCTTTGAACTTACACATATATGACCCATATCATAATCATAACTTGGATTTCCGTATCATCATATTCATAACATAAATTTTCGTAATTCAAATATTGAAAGAACAATTCATACTACTACATTTAGAGTTGTATGGAAGAAGATAAAGGTAAATCGAGGAAATTGTCTTGTTAGACTTTCACTCCAAAATTCCTTGGGCACCGTGCATGCTAAATTTTGTAATGTAAAAATGTGTATGTGGAAGGTGAGTTAAGAGAAAGAAAGATGTAAAGTACAAGATAAGTTGTGTGTGAATGTAAATGATGTGGGGGTATAAATAGGGGTCTCTAAGGTTTGACCCCATTTAACTATTTTGGGTACCAACATTCATTCCCTTGTTAATGTCACATGTTTTTCCATATAGAGTGTAATCAATCACTCAACTAATTACCCAATTAACTATATTAATAAATATATAATTGCTACTAATAAGGTATTACCATATATTAAACATTTGATTTAAATTTAACTACACACACACACACACACTTTATATAGCTATGTACAAATATGTATATAAGAAATATATCCTCATAATTTATGCCAAGTTACCTAATCAACATTTATTCAAAGTAGAAATTAAGTTACTTTCCATAATCTAAATACGAAAATCCCATAATCTCTTCCTTTTCTAAACATGGCAATTCCATGATCATTTCTTTACCAAATTTGAAATTCAAAAAGCGCACATTGGGTCCTTCAACTATGTAAGTTATCAATTAGGTCCCTTAGCTTTTGTCAATGACTATATATTATAGCAATGACTCCACCTTCATCCTCAAGTAGAAGACCAACTGACATTGAACAAGACTTCAATTTCTCAATAGTAATTACCTTTGTTAACATATCTACAAGATTTTCTATAGCGTGGATCTTCTTCAAATGATTTTATCATCTTCTAAGAATGAACAAACAAAATGGTATTTAATATCAATATGTTTCGTTCTTGAGTGCAACGCAGAACTCTTTGCAAAATGTATAGCACTTTGACTATCACTATACAACTTGTAATGATTCTTGCCCAATTCACTCAAGAAATTTTGAAACCATACCATTTCTTTGCAAGCTTCTATCATTGCTAGGTTATAATCTTTTGTAACTGAGAGACCTAGATAATTGCAACACATTCAAGAGTAAACACATAGTCAATTGTACTCTTTCTACTATCAATTTCTCCTGCAAAATCAAAATCAACACATCCATATAAGCTTATCTTTGAGCCACCATCCGAGAACCCTTAAGATATCGCAATATCCACTTGCCAGCTTCCCAATGTTCCTTACCATGGTTATTCATGAATTTACTAACAATCCTAGAACACGCTAGAAGTATGAGGATTAAATCTGGTTTACCAAAGCAGTTTTGGGCAGATACAATAAGCACAACTGCTTATTTGATCAATAGAGGTCCTTCAGTTGAATCGGTTCCCTTGAATTGCAGAATCTCAGAGGAGGCGTGGACTGGAAAAAAGGTGAACTTATCCTATGTAAGAATATTTGGTTGCATCTCTTATGTTCACATTGAGCCTGAGAATAGGAATAACCTTGATCCTAAGTCTCGTATTTATTATGGCCTTGATAATTATGGTTATCGATTTTGAGATTATGAAAATCGAAAAATAATTAGGAGCATACATGTTATGTTCGATGAGTCTATCATACGATAAGACAAACGAACTGAGAATAGGAATAACCTTGATCCCGAGTCTCGTATTTCTTATGGCCCTGATAATTATGGTTATCAATTTTGAGATTATGAAAATCGAAAAATAATTAGGAGCATAGATGTTGTGTTCAATGAGTCTATCATATACAAGGATAGACTTGACGATAAGACAAACGAACCTGAGAATAGGAATAACCTTGATCCTAAGTCTCGTATTTATTATGGCCCTGATAATTATGGTTATCGATTTTGAGATTATGAAAATCAAAAAATAATTAGGAGCATAGATGTTGTGCTCAATGAGTCTATCATGTACAAGGATAGACTTGACGATAAGACAAACGAACCTGAGACAGTGGAGTTTGAGGAGATCTCTAGTAGAGATGTGTTAAAACCCCAAGATATGAATGTCCAGTTGACACCACCTATAGAGATGCTAACCTCAACTCATGTGAGGAGGTCTACAAGAACTATTAGCCCTGTTCAACTTCAAGTGGTCTTTGTATTTGAGGATTAAGGCAGAGTCACTGTGGCTTGGTATTTGTCTCCAAGTGGGAGATTGATAGAGGTGAAGACATTTTAATTTTACTTCTTAGAGGATAAGGTCAACGGTTCATAGAGAAGGAGATAAAGTTTAATTTTACTTCTTAAGAGGATAAGAAAAAAATTCAATGGCTAGTCAAACAAGTAATGCTATTAAACAAGCAAGAAGAGAGCCTATTGAACGGTCAAAATCATGTTTGACTTTTTATCTTTCGGAAAGGAGAAATGCTCGATGTATTTTGTTAAGTGACCAGCAATACACAGCTATACAAACTGCCTTACAACAATTATAAATAAGCTTGGATGTGTTTCATTCATAGTGTATGTTCTATGAGTTATGCTGAAACATTTGAGCACTAAGTGATGATTTGAGAAAGATAGAGCTTCTTATTGAGAGAAAGAGAGAGAGTTTGAGATACTTTGTAACACCTATTTGAAATTCATCTTGTAGTTCTCTGTTCCTATTTTATAGTAAAGCCGTATTATTTCTTAAGCAAAATCTTTGTGTCCAAGTTTTGCCATCTTTCATTATTCTAGGCAATCATCTCGCAACAGCATGTACACTTGTACCACTACAAGTATGTGCATGTGTAGCCAATTTTATTTTCACATAATATTCTTGTATAACATGGACTTAGAATTTTGAGAAGCTCCCTACATGTACACAGTAATACTTCTTTTCCATCACATTAACAACCAAAAAAAAAAGCCATTACCATAAGGCATAGACTAGCATAAAAATATAAACATACATTCTAGAAGATTCAATTTTCTCTATGTAATTAACTTGAAAATCATAGTTCGGCGAGAGATAAATGATTAACAGCAATAATGACAGTCAGCTCACTATGATTTTATTTTTCAATAGCCAAAAACTAGAGTTTCAGGTTTGCGAGAGGTCAATGTACTAGGGCTCATGCCCAAATAGGGGCTTTCTTTTCTCTCGCATGCGCCTTCGTTCCTCATTAATTCCTACAGTATATATATAAAAAAAGGCTTTGTTTTCATAAATGTAGGTCGGGTACATAAAACCTTTTTCTGCACTTTGTTCATTCGTTGCTAGATCAACTAGAAAAACTCATTNTGAGAATCTATATATATGGCTTTGTTGGTTTCTATGATTTGATTTTTCAATAGCCAAAAAGTGGATTTTCAGGTCTGCGAGAGGTCAATTTACTAGGGCTCATGCCCAAATAGGGGCTTTCTTTTCTCTTGCATGCGCCTTCGTTCCTCATTAATTCCTACAGTATATATATAAAAAAAGGCTTTGTTTTCATAAATGTAGGTCGGGTACATAAAACCTTTTTCTGCACTTTGTTCATTCGTTGCTAGATCAACTAGAAAAACTCATTGCAATTCAAAATCAACTTTGTAGCAAATGTTCACACGTAGAAGTGCTACTCTATGTGATCAATGTTCAAAAAGGCTAAATTGGGTAATAAGGCTTTCACCTATATTAGGTGAAAGACGTAAGCTTCAAGAAGAATTAATAAAATAATTCACAAGAATATAAAAATACAAAAATATGCACATAATAAACCATCTTAAAAAGATCTATGATAGAACAAATGAATAAAATTAAAATTTTAACTTGCCGATAAACAGAAAAAAATCAATACAATAACAAATAATAAATTTTCAAATTACTAGTCTCCATCACTACTACAAGGATATTAAGGGCCTACTTGGGAGTTTTGGGGTTGCGGTTATGGACTTTTTTAAAGAGCCGATTTTGAGTGTTCATGAATGGATCGATTTTGAGTGGTTTTAGTAGCGATTTTTAAAACAGTTCAACTTATGATTGGGAGTTTATTATCAACCGATTCTAAAAGTCTTTTAAAAGAATAAAATTATATATGTCCCTTAGAGAAATTTTAAATTTGTGCTTTCTTATATGATATTTATTTTACTTATAAGTGATACTTTACATATAATTTAATATTTGACTTTTTTAAGTTAAATATTTACTTACAATTTTAAGTTAGTATTTTTTACTTACAAGTAAATTTTCCAATTATAAGTTGCTTTTAAAATTTTTTTACACAAGTGAATTTTTACTTATAATTAGTTTTTATATTATTAGTAGTTCTTTTACCTTATAAACAATTTTTTTATACAAAAGTTATTTTCCTTATAAGTAATTTTTTAATTATATAGTAATTTGCTTATAAATAATTTTTTACATTAATGTATTTTTATTTACAAGTTAGTTTTGAATAAAATATGTTGATTGTAAATAATTATTTTATAAAGAGTAAAATTAGAAGATAATATGAGAAATGGTAAAAAACTACCGATTTGGTGGGTTGAGAGAAACGGTCAAAATTACACCACCAATTTTGAGTGGTTTTTAAACCATCCAAAATATTCCATTCCCCCGTCATCATCATTACTATAAGTTTCTTCTCATTCTTTATAATCATCCTCCATCTGCTATAAGTTTCTTCTCATTCTTTATAATCATCCTCCATGTGCAATGACGTCTTCTCCTTCCCCTTCCATGTAAAGGCAAAAAATAGAAAATAAAAAAATTTGTAGAACATTCCAGGCTATTAAATGGTCGGTAACTATCCAAAAAAGGCAAGACAAATGTGCGTACACAATAGTCGCCATGAGACTTAGTTTTGAGGCGTAAGCCTCACTAAGTTGAGGCTTAAGTTTCACAAATGGCATCTAAGGCATAAGTTTCGAGGTGTCTAATAAAAGCCTTAAGTGAAGCAAGAATTGAGGCGTAAGCCTTAGAAGGTTAAACAGGTAACCATTCATAAACATATACCATTCTAAATCTTTTTGGTATTTCCATGTCGTTGTTGAAAAAAAATAGAGCCAATCTTTTTTGAGATAATTTTACTTGAACAAACAAGATCAGAACAGAGCCACCGAAGACAAAGTTGAATCCAGAATCAAAAGGGGAACAACCACACCGTGAAGTACGGTTAATACATCTAACAAGCCAACTAAACCATATCCCCACAAGCTGAACATCTTTTCTGAGCTAAAATAATAATGCAAACCATTATATTTGGTGCACGGGAGATATTTTACGAAAAATAAAAATAAAGAACAATAGTCAAATAAATGACATCACCAGTTAAACTACATTTTTCCTCGTCGAAGAAGATCTCTGAACTACATGCGCATATAACCTCTTGTAAATTTAAAAGCAAAATGGAGATGTCCATTCAATTAACTTGACCAAGAAAATATAATGCATACAGAAAGCCAGGTGACTGAGGTGACAATAGCTCAAATGAATCATTGTCCTTTGAAGACTGTAAGAGCTATCAGGTTCCCACTAATCCTAATTTCAATCTATATAATTTACATACACAAGAGGCTAATGTCTCAATTATAGCACGCTACACTATCAAAAATTTTATACTAACTGGTCGTTGAATGTTGGGGTAGAAAATATAGTTACTGTATCTATAATCCAAAAGGCTCAGCAATGAAACGATGTACATTTTATACAGATAATGGCGTGTTATGCTTTGGAATCATCAAGTTTCCATCTAACGCACATAAATAAGACGTTTTCCATACGAAATGAAGCACGGAATCGGAACATAAATACAGAGAGCTAGAAAAGCAGCGAGATCAAATCGTACTCAGTAGTGGCGAAAGAGGGACGGAAGGGGTTAATAGGGTTGTTGGAGATGAGAGGGGTGGCGAAACGCCTTCCTTCGCGTCTCAAAGCGGCCATAGCCATTGTTGTACTCACAATTCTATCCGAACCGATTGATCTTTGCTGATTTTGTAGATTTTTCTTCACAGAGCCAGAAATGCCAACTTATTTAGGGCCTCCTTGGAGTTTTATTTTTATTGTTAGGAGGGGGCTCCAAACCGCTCAAAAATAATACAGCGTAATTTTGATAGGTTTACTCAACCACGAAATGAACGTTTTTTAACCGTTTATCAAATTCTATTCTAACTTCATCATTTATAAAATAATTATTTCCAACCAATATATTTTATTTAATATTAATTTATATATAACAATATATTAACTAAAAGATTATTTATTAGCAAAAGAATTATATTATAATTAAAAAACAGCATATAAAATATAAAAAAAAAGTTACTTATAAGGAAAAAATTCACTTATGTATAAAAATTATTTAAAAGTACAAAATTAACTTATAATTATAAAGTTTATATATATTCTAAAAAATACTAACATAAAATTTAAGTAAATATTTAACTTTATTTAATTTTTAAGTCAAATATTAACTTATATGTAAAAAAATTACATATAAGTAAAATTTCACTTACAAGTAAAAAATTCATACAAGAAACCATAAACTCAAAATTTTACCGAGGGACATATATGTAATTTTACTTTTTTTTTTTTTATAACTTTCAGAACCAGTGGATAATAATCTTCCAAGTATGTGTTGGACTGTTTTAAAAATCGCTTCTAGAACCAATCATAATCTGTTTGCCCATAAATGTTGGAAATCGGTACTTTGAAAAACGCTCATAACCGGTACGTTGAAACTCCCAAGCAGACCCTTAGGGTTTTCAAATTATTCAATACTAACGAGTTAGATCATAGATGTCGAAAGAAATGACGTCGCCCGTTCATACGACGTCGTTTCATTGTATGACATATATGAGCTAAAAATGGGAATAGTTCATGAATGGTCCCCCAACTTCTATATTTATTTGACCTTTAGTCGCCAAACTTTTAAATGTTAAAAACTAGTCACTCTACTCATACTCATGTTTCCAAATTCACCAAGTTACTTAAAATCACCAAAAACTAAAGTGATGCCTACATTGAATGGCACAACAACTTACTTGCAGCCATGGTCCCAAACTTCTTTTTTTTCTCGTAGACTTTACCCAAGTTTTTATTTTGTGCCAACCATAATCCTAAACTTTTGAACTATTCGCACCAGAAGGAAAAACGGATGGTGTGTAATGGGTGGAGAGAAATCACGAAGAACCTTTGGAGAGTGGGGAAGAAGCTTCGACAAAGGCACAATTTTTTTCATTTTCTTTTCGGAGGGGCATGGTGGAATGGGGTGGGGGCGTATACATTTTTTTTTGAATGGTTGGGGGTAGGTTTAGATAATTTTCCCGGGAAAAAAATAATATAGTGCTAGCTTGGTATTACTTATAAGCATTTATAAATAGTGGATCTATGATTAATGTAGATAAAAAGTAAGTAGAAGTTGTGGATCGTACATGATATTCAAATAAAATTGACGTTTGATCAGATTATAAGTTTGAAAAAACACTTTCAAACATTCTCGTAAAACTGTTAAAAAAAATTTTTGTGTGTTGGTAGGTCCGATGTTGGCCTGCCCAGAAATTGGGTTGTGCTGAACTTAAATAAATTTATGTAGGTTGGATAGGTTCGAAACACTCAAATAAAGGGGTGTCATGGCTTAGTCATCTCAAATTTGGGTCATGTTACACAGTTTGGTTATTCAAAAATTGTTTGAGCTCCATTTTTTTAGAAACTCATTTTCAACTATGCATTATCTAATAAAATAATTTTAAACGTAAATCGAAATTTTTCTTGCTTTTTAGCCTCTGTTTGGCACTCATTCTCTTTAAAATTTTTTTTTCTCTTTCTCCATTTCAACCACACATTTTTCATATAAAATAATATTATACACAAATCTAAAATTTTCATCACTTTTCCACCTCACATTCTCTCATCAATCACTATTCCAAAATTTCTATTCCAATAAAATGGATGCCAAACACTCAATAACACAATTTTCCAAAAAAATTACTATTCAAAAATATGTTTTCCCAAAAATGTGACTTAAACAAGGGCTTAATGCTTATATCCTTTTTAACAATTGTTTGATTAAATGCTTATTCTTTTCTTCTTTATTATAATGTGTAGTAATAACCTCAAAACGAAAGGCTGAATACTAAGCTGCCCTTATTTGTGCTTGTTCGCGTGAAACTCGCAAGTGTGCGAGATCGTTGCACAAGTAATAAAATTTGTGAGTTAAGAGTATCTTTCTCACGAGAAATAAGGTTTAATTTGTAGTTCAATATCTACTATTAAATTCAAAGTGTGGTGTTATCAAAAGAGATAGCTTATATGTAATCTATATTAATTCTAAACTAACAAAACAAATAAAGTATCTATTTATTATGTAAATGTTTGTATTTGAATTGTGAATCCCCCTATTGTCATTTAATTCAATTCTTAATTCGTAATCTAATAAATTCACGCATTC
>CAIGRK010161608.1:0-11404 GCA_903798315.1 Fraxinus greggii
TATATATATATATATATATATATATATATATATATATTTATGTGTAGCATTATTGGATTCGTTTAGTGTTTTTAAAGAAGTAGGATGCGGACTTGCACGGAGCATTAGTTTTAATCCTATGTTGATATCCTGTGCAGAAAATAATTTATTAAGTGCTTTAGGTAGTCTATCTTGCACGATTCTAAAGCTTTCACATTTGTTGTTTCTTTAAAAATAACTCCTCCTCAGTTTGAATTCCAATATTAATTCAAGAGTAGATTTATATATTCTCTCATGTATTTTTGTGGATGTAGTGAGTGAAATTATTTCCACATGTTTCAGTTTATAAAATTTGAAGGAAAATATATCTCTGATCCCATTCCTTAACCATGTCTTACAGCTGAGCCAATAGCCCCTGGTCCGGGTTCTGATTCCTCGAGTGAACTGTCTTGAGCAGATATAGTATGCCTTCATCGACATTGTTTGGCATCCAGCATTACTTTTCTTCTTTCTCTTTCTTAAGGTGGATTTTCTTGAGAGACGATTCTTTATCTTGATTAATTATCCTGAGATATGATTTGTTTGGCTGGGTTTGAATCAATTATCATACCTCCTTAGTTCCTTATTCTGCCAATGTAAATTATGTTAATCAAAAGAAATACACAGTCTTTTTGGTCAAGCTGTCAATACGAGATAGTTGCTTTCGCCTTCCTGAGGTGTAGAGTTTTGTGGCTCAATTGCATACAATATCTCACGTTTCCCTCTTGGCATCAAAGGCGGTAAAATTTTAAATTTTAGTTGCAAGGATTGATTTTGCAACTCCATTTTTTCTCCAGCTTCCATACCAAGCTTTGTTCTTGTAACATGTCAGCAATCCGTTCTCTCTGTTTCTAGGATTCATAATATGCCTATATTGAAAAAATAAGGATACTTTCCGAAATTTAACTGAGAGAGAAGTAGCAAAAAAAAAAAGTCATTCTTTTCAATTTGTACTATGATGTCTCCAATTTTTGTGGCAAATACATAATGGTATTTTTTGAGTTTCGACCTCTCAGGTTTCCGGGAAAGATGAAATGCCATCTGCTTCAGTTTCTTTTGCATCTTCCATAAATGATGCTACATCCCGTATCAAAGGATTTGTTATTGATCAAACATCAGGTTCGGAGCAAGGTGTTTATTATCCACCTATGATTATTATTACCCTGGCAGAAGTTTTCTGGTTCCATACTGCTTATCCCAATACGCACTTCGTTTATATCCAGGTGAACACAAGTGGACAGTCATAGGTGTAGCTGAGATGGACTTCTGGCAGCTCAACAAGTGGAACGGTTTCTTCCCCGTAAAGTGGCATGTAATTAAAGACGTTCCCAATATTCAATTAAAAAATATTACCCTTGAAAACATTGATAATAGGTCCGTGACATATACCAGGGAGACACGAGGTGCTTTTTCCTACTTTAGTTGCAACATTCTTTTAGAGCATGTCGTTTTAAATCAAATTCAATTTAAATTCTAGCCTTTTACTTTTATGGATATGGAGGTGCATTTAGTGAATACTATTAAATACAATTTCCTTAGATTTTTAAGTCAGAAGACTGTTCGGACTGAAGCAAGGGTTAGAAATGCTTACCATTTTCAAGAATTATTCAGACTTCCATATTAGAAGACTTCAGCTTCTACGAAAATTGTGAAAAATTACTCAAAGCTAAGAGGAATGCTAAACCAACTTCTGAAACTGATGAATCCCAAAATCATGATTCAGGGGTAAGTTTTCCTTAATATATTGTTCAATTATACAAGGACTGAACGCTTGGATATTTTGCATATGACCTTATCGGCAATCAATTCTATTGATTGCATGATGGCCGATATACGTATCGTGCGAATATATGATTCTTGTTCACCTCATGTCAAATTGACGATGCTGATTTCGTTCTTATTCACGTAATTTTATTTTGCTTTTTTGAACTTCTGATTATGTTTGAAATTTGAATTACCATATTGTGATGGTACTGAAGCATTTAAAGGGGTGGATGGGATAGTCAGCGAAGAACTAACGAAGATCAATAATTTGAGATTCTCATCTCATTCGTCTAGAGCCTTTCATTTGGTTCTCACCAGCTGACGAGTCTTATACGAATCTCACAAGAGAGGACAAGTGCCGCGGAAATTGAATTTTAGTAGGAATACAAGAATTCTGCAGTGTCGTTGATTTTTTCTTTTCTGATTTCCCATGAATTTAATCTATAAAATTGCTTCAAATTTCTTCATGCTTCTTGGTTCTAGTTTTGGTTTTTAGTTTGACAGTTCATGTCACATTTTTCTTTCTATTTGGACGCTTGTCATGCCCCTTCAAAGAATGTAAAGTTCACGTGCAAAGAACCAACATTTATTGTAAGGTTAACTCAATAAAGAATGTACTGCATTCATGTGTGACATGCACGTGCAAGGAATGTGCAACTTTAACACTAAGTTATAAATGTCCTACTGTTATTGAAACTTACTACATCATCGAGATTCATTCGAAAAACTTGACAAACTAAATATAATCCAACAAGAATAAAACAGAAGAGTTTCAAAGGTTCATCTCACGAATCACGTGACTACTCGCTCACTCATAGTACCTTACCATGTGGTTCTTGATTTGATACTGATAAACATCATCTAGTTCATCACTCTCCTTCAAAGAATTCAGTTGTGGAGGCGCAACGGCATGCTGCAAGTACGTTGGAGGCACAGGCGGCAGGACTGGTGGAGCCACCGCATAGTATCGCGCTAATGCTACCGGATTATGGCACATGACATTGTCCACCACCCCATGCCCGGCTGCGGCCATGGACTCATAAAACACCTGTCTCTGAAATGATGCACACTGGATATTACTACTATTTGATGCACCACCAAATTGAACAAAATCATTGTCATTCATCAAAAGCATCATAGAATGCATTTCTTGGCAGTGATCAATACTAGGATAATGAATAGGTACATGCATTTCAACTGGTTTCATGGAGGAAATTGCCCGCTGCTGATTTATCACCTCTAAATCTATGCCTCTTTGGATCAATCTTCCATGTCCCAAATCCATCGTATTCATATCGAATCCATTGTCGTTTCGTTTCAACATTTCAATCCTCAACTTGACGTATTCGGCCTTATTTCTCAACAAGGCATAAAATTCCCTCAACTGAGTTTCTGACAGTTCGTCCATCAGATCAATCCAAGTAGGGTACTTGGCTTCCATGTTCTTTTTCCGCAATTTCGCAAGCTCTTCTTCGACTTTTCGCTTCCGTTCGTCAAAAAAATCGGACAGGCCAAACGTTTTGTTCCCAGAATCTTTGTTCTTGTTCTTGTATATGTCGATCATTCGTCGGATTTCTTCGAGATTTTGAGGCCATATTTCTGGCTCATCTGTGTTCTTGTCTTGTTTAGGGGGATAGATTATCATGCATGCACTAACATCACACAGTGTGGTGAATTCATGCATTTTTCTCATCAATCCCTCCTTTCTTTTCTTGAATGTTATGTTTCTTGATTTCTCCTTGCTTATCAGTTCCATGTTCAATTTTGCGCGTCCCATCCTGTCACGCAAAATACAACAGATAAGATTTTAACGTTTAATAAATTCTAACATGAGTAATGAGAAATCCTATGAAAGTGAAAGGTTTTTTGCGTTCAGACAATCTACGCAGAGTGAATCGTTCTGCCATCCAATGGGTACACGAAATGACTGAGATTACAAATGACAATAAATATGATACATGCAATTCCCATGTATGATTTTTATACAAATTTAAATAAAGTTCAGTTCTATTGATTAAAGTACTGAAAAACTCATTAAAAAACAACAAATCCCTGCAATCATTGAAGCAATTCATTCAAAAAGTTAATAAAAGCAGAAATCTACAAGGTTTCTATAAGAAAAGAAGCTTAACCTTTAATGGATCCTTAAAAAAACACGAGTTCAGATTCAGAAACAATGAATTAATTCTTTATTTATAAGTAGAAGCTGCTTATAATTTGTAGTATATATCCATAATCAATTTACCTTATTTAATTGATTATTTACCAACAGAATCTTGAAATATTGCCTTCCATAACGGCAATCTAAGAAGGCAAATTCGAGTCTTATTGTGGGATTCCATTCAAAGCTGTCAATTTTTTCTCTTTTTTCCTTTTTTGTGGATTCTGAAAAGGAAACTTATCACACTTTCCTTTTATTATTATTTATGAAAAATTACTTATAAGTGCTGGCGCAGCCCACGTTCACCCGACTAAACCTACGGGTGTAAGAAAAAACCACCAAATCCTCAAACTAGACAAATATTGTGTTTTGAATATGATTTTGAACGTCCAAAAAAGATTTGGTTTAGATTTTAATATTTTAAAAGCGATTTGAAATCAAATCAAACTACTTAAGAAATTTCAAAATATTTTGTTCTTTTATTTATTTTTATACTACTAGATATTCTTTGAGTTGTGTAAACATGAACACTAAAATCGAAAAAAGAAAAAGAAAAACAATAAAATTTTTATAAAAAGAAGATATCAATGAACTTCTATGAAATTGTTTCACAGCATTCAGCTAATTGTCTATTGACACACAGACACTTAAATGGTTCGACAGTATGTCTACGTCCACTCTAGATACAAATAATTAACTAACTTCGAATAGTGTTACACGAGTTTGTAATTATATAGAAACCAAATTTCGAAATTACCCTTTCAGTACTATACTATACTGCGTCTCGAACTCATAACGAAACCAACTAGCTCCATACACAAAAATATGAGCCACCTAATCAACACTTTGCGACGCACGACGAAGTTTGTCCCTGTGTCTATTGAACTTATGTGGAATTCAGTTCATTTTTTCATCAGAAAAGGCTGCCTACATTTGAGAAAACGCGATTTTTGTGTTATAAGTTGATTTGAATTTAATTTTAGTATCAACCATATGTGGACAGACCGCCGGATGATGAAATTTTGGCTAAAATAATTTGACTTATATCTTTATTTATAAATTAATTGATGTCTATAAAAATTAATTTGATGAACAAAAAAATCGAACCTTTTAAATCAAATATTAATCACAATTTTGAAATCGTTGATTTGAATCCACTATTTAATCAATCTTAGTGTCATTTGTAAGCATCTCATATCTATTCTAACAGGTAAATATTGGGCAGATCAGATTGCTAGTTGAGGTTCTTAAAGCAGTTGGATGGAAAACAATCATTTAAATAAAATTTTGTTTGAATAAAATTTTTAAAAAATAAATATAAAATTCTAAATATTCAAATTTTAAATTTTAAATTTTAAAAAAATTCGATTTTTTTTTAAAATTTTTTAAAAATATATAAAAATAGCTCAAACTTTACATAAAAAGATCTAAAAATATATATATTTATATGAACACAAATAAATATATTCTGATTCCAGTTCATTAATTTTTATTTTTGTATTTTGAACTCAATTTATTATTTATTTTTATTTTACTTTTGTAGCAAGAACAAATATTATAAAATTCACTAACTTTAGAATGTATGTGTTACTTGATAATATATTAACATAAAATTATTATATTTTTATTAAATAATCAAATTCATGGAATAAAATGTCAAAATAATCTTTCAAAATTTCAAATCAAACATGTTGTCTAATTTCTATTTTGAATAATAATTTTTTCAACATGACAAACCAAATGCATTTTTAGCAATTTCAAATAGGCTCAAAACAGAGAACAAAAAATAAACTTAAAACTGAAACACAAACCAGATGTGCACTTAACTTTTTGAACTAATTCTTGTTTTCCACCTCTCCAGTTGAAGATAACAAGCTATATCAATCAAGAATTATTCCATGTGTACATTCCATATGCTACATCTTGTTTGACATTGTGGGAAGTTCAAAAAGTGTTGGACGAGAATGCGTTTTTTTTAAAGAAAAAAAATGTCCAATCATATGTTGTTATATGACACAATGTCAAAAATGATGTAAAAAAGATGTATATGTAACACGATGTAAAAAAGATGTACATGTAACACGATTGATCTATCAAACCTGAGTAGAAGTATAAATCAGGTCATGATGAGTAAGCAAGCCATGCCTCTGTTTTATGGAAACATGTATTGTTACCATAATAAGGTTGGCTGCCTTTGGTGGTAGAAAGTGTAACATATATTGTTACCTGTTTAAACAAATTTTACTCAAGATCGCTGCAATATATTTCATTCAGTTAAAGGGGAATTGTTTTCAAGGAAGCAATCACAGATGTAGCAATGACAGGATGGGTATGTAAACCTACATATAACTTAGCAATTTAAAACAAGGCATTGCGCTACGTTTCAGTAACCACACCGCACCAAGGCTATGGTAGTAAAAGACTTGAAATTGATCGATGGATAGTCCATAAAGCTAAAACAACATTTACATGAAAACATTTCTCTTGGATAGGACACGAATACTTTCGCAACCAAAATACGGAATATGTTAGGTATACAACTTTGGTCGTTAGATGAAACTAGAATTCCAAAAAAACACATCAACGATCGATCCAGAGACGATGCACTTTGCTGCACTAACTCTGACACTTCCTGTTAAACAAGAACAGCAGAATTATTACACCTTAACTAATAACTGAAAGAGCAAGAACAGAATAAGTGCTCAAAGGTGGAACAGAGCGAGGCAATAGGCAAATTGATTTGGAAGGCAATACATGTCCACGTCTGGGGAGAAAGAGGAAGGGTGGTGCAGAATGGAACCTCTAGATATCCATTTCTACACATTCAAAAAAAAAAAAAAATCTGCATCTAGAATAACTTGCTATTTTTTACTTTTTAAATTTTACTTTACGCCAAATTAAAACTTCAATGAACAGGGTAGTTGAGTTTAGAGTGCATTATTTTTTGAGTGGCAGGGGATGTGTTGTTTGTTGAGAAAATAAATAGTAGACAACACATAACTGGGCATTTTAAATGCTGTAACTATTTACCTAGCCCGGTAGTTCACGATCTAACTTTTCCTTTTCCTCCGACGCGTCTGCATCTCTCAAGTCAAATTGAGAATTAAGATAAAAATCTAAAAATCAAACAACTAAGGTGAGTTCTAACATGGGGACTGCTGACCTGACATGTTGAACCTCTACCAGGAGATGATAGAAGAAATGAACTGTCAGAAGCACCAGAAGTATTGGCAGCCTATCATAAAGAATGGTTACTCGTGTCAACTTCTGAAGTATGACTTGCGAAAAGTAAAGTTGTGAGATGGTGTCCTGAAGACCTAGATGTGAACCTACCATATCAACCACATTCTCATCAGGTAATTTCCTCATGGAAGACATCATTGACATCATATCAGTCATCTGAGTTGCCATCTGTGCACAGGTCTGCTCCATGGCTGCCATTTTCTCCTTCATCTCACGTATTTCTACATTAGCCTCAGACACCATTTTCAAGGCTTCTTCACGACTAGGCTTCTGCACCCCAATATCAGAAGGGGAGGAGCCTAATCCATAACAACGAACACGTTCATTTTTATCTTTACCCAGGACTCGGGAAAACATATCATCCCGGTTAGTGCTGTTTTGTGAGGTATCCTGTTGTTTTTCAAGGTCTTGGAGTTGCGTCTGCACATTACATAAAAATGTTTGGTAACCTACATAACATCAGTATCTAGCAACCTGTTCTGATTAGTAAATTAACGAAATCCAATTCACATTTCCAAAACATACAATTACTGCTGCTGATGCCTCATTAACAGGCTTCCCATTCTTGCATGTACGAGTCAATATGAACAGCTCAGCACGTGATGGTTCCTTCCCATCAGATCTCTTTGCTCGCTGCTCATGATCAGTTCAGGTGCAGTACATTTATATGAATAATATTGATACAAGAATAGCAACGTCAACAACCACAAACACATCCTCCTGCAGTAGAAGTTTCAGAAAGTATGAAAGTCACCTGCTCTTCACGTATTCGTGCAAAGCTCTTCGTGCCTGTTGCATGACCAAATTTCTGATGTGCACGATTAGCCTTATTTGTGGCACTGCGTTTCTATCATGTGCACCTCATAATTATTATACAGGCTAATCTCTATGTAAAGAAAATTTAACTAATTTGAAAAATAAATATTGAAAACATAACTCCTGACTTTATCTTTGGTTTTTTTGGGGCGTGTAAAGAATAAAAGAAACTCTTGTATGCACAAATACAATAATCAGGAGTCATCCAGAATACCTCTTCTGTTTCAGAACTCCAGTGTTCAATAAGAGATGCCCACTGATCCGGAAGGACCCTCTCATCACGATCAGCTAGCCGCTCCTCATCAGTTTCATGAGGGTAGTAATGCGCACTCTTCAACTTGGATTTCCAGTCCTTCCATTTTCTCCCAAGAGAACGCAGGACCCAATCTTTACTCACAGTGTCAATATCAAACCTCAACTGCATCGTTTTGGAACACAATCCAATGAAAATAAATACGCAGATAAATCACGCAGAAGCAGGAGGAAAAAGAAATGCAGAACAACTTACAAATACCTGAACTTTCTGCCACAAGCTTTCCTTATTTTCATTGGGCACTGCCCTCCAGTCAACATACGTTAGGGGTAGAAAGTTCCCATTCCGTGCTAGGATACCCAGGAAGCTGGTCAATTTTGGTGCCTCAGGGCCAATGGGCTGCCCTAGTACATTGGTAGTGATTGATATGCGCTTGTCGTTCAACAGATGAAGGCAACGTGTGGGACCTCGAACCCGAGCCTTCCTCCTGGAGCTACTATAAACTATGACGAAAAGAAGGGAAAACTTTCACCCAAATAGATAATGTAAGCATACACGGCAAACCTGTGCTTGCATTATTGGTCTTGGTTGAGAGGAAAATAAGTAAGATGCTTCGACGGAAAAGAATACATAGCAGACCTGTGTTCCTATAATTTGTCTCGGTTGGAGATGAAGGTTGTGATGAGCTGGACCCAGGCAGGTTATGGCAGGTGTTCTCTTGGGGGTTGCATTCTGTCTCGTTGATCATAGAGGACGATTGTTCCTGGGTAGGGTTCATCTTATCTAGCTGCTGGGTGATAGCGTTATGAGTAACTGGGGTCACTGGACATTCGATACCAGGTCCACTAAGAGGAGACTCCATTGGAGGTGCCGTGTGCAAATTTCCTTCACAAAGAACCATGAATAATTATAGATTGGAATATCTTATTAGAGGCAGGAAATATTGAATCTTTTGGAATCATACAAAAGTTGCCACATAGACGCAATTCACTAGTTACATGGGAAAGTCGGGAAATTTCCATAAATCAATTTTTGGATAAGTCCACAGTTGCATTTGTACAATAGGTATCTACCACTACCATTAGATAATTTGCATCGCAGTGGGTTTAAATGGTGAATAGAGTAATAAAACGACAGCAAGTAGGCAAAAAAACTAGAAGAGGCGACATACTTTAGGTACATCTTTTATATAACTACAGGGCACAAAATGGTCCACTGTGTTGATATTACTAAGTTTTAACATTCAAAGCCATACATATGGGCCAAGTTAATAACTTCAATTGAAGTTTCTTTCTTTTGTTGAACATAATAAAAAATGATACATTTTTATTACTGTTCCTGCAAATGCCTATGATTTGTCAAGGGTGTCTAGCTATCAGAAATTCTCAGAGAATTCTAACAAAAGGTCTTCAGAATCAAAGTTAATTGTATGCTATACTAAGTATACTTGGAGAAAAGTTTCTGTGGCCAGGAGGAGTCTACCGAGTTCAAAAAACACGTTCTACAAATGTTACACACCATCTATGCTTTGTAGAATTCATTGTTTGTTGCTAAAGAGCAAATATCTGTAAGATGAATATGTAGCTTGTTCGGCTAAGCTTAAAAGGTTCTTTAAAGCACCTTTTTTGAGTTTTCAAACCTAAACCCTAAGAACCTATAAGCTTTGCCAAACATGCTAATAGTACAAGCAAGCATGACAAGATGGATGAGTGACTATACCAGAATGGATGAAGGAAGTAAGAAATGAAGATATAAACTGACAAGTGGAGGTGTCATAATTAAGGATGAATAAGGAAGGATGACGTAGATGGTTGGGACACGTCTTGTCTAGACCTAAAAAAGGAAAGGGGTAAACTAAAATTAAAGTGATGATTCGATGAATGGCGAGAACAACCCTCTTTAAATTTAGTGGAATTAAGATGTAATATCTATTTGTTAATGACTTGATATAACGAACAGATAGAATTTCAACATCCAAACACGCTGCCAACTTGCCTCAATAAATTGAAGAATTAGACGTGGTAGCAACAGATGACAGAAACTCCAGTGCCTAATACCATGTCAAAAATCTCACTCCTCAACCATTCATCCATAAAAATGTGGACAAGTCCACCAGTTCTCTACTTGAGAATTCTTTAACATCTCAATTAAAAAATGTACTTAATAAAAATTGTGAATATTAATGTAAATCAGGGGGTGAATGTAAGTTCTAAGAACTTGTGCAGCCAGTGAGTATAACAACAAAGTTGCGGCAAAGCATATACCATGGAAAGAGAAACTTCAAAAATATTCAAGTGTCCAGATCAAAAGAAATGAAGAATGGACAATGTCGTGAATATCATCTGCACAACATGAGATTTGAACAGAAAACTAATAATAACATTCTTCAGACACAAAAATCAGAGCAAAGGAAGCCTGATGCCCGCATTGTAAGAATCAATGAAATAAATTATACACGAATTTGAAACAAATGAAAATTTTCATACCAGAATTGTCAGTATTTCTGCCTGCCTCCACCTTAGAATTCTGAGACTGGTGACAAGTGCACTCTTGCAGCTGATGTACGTGGATGCAGCTTCCTGAAAGGTGATGTGCCTGACCATAAACTGAGTCCATCTGACACTGCTCTTGTTGCCTCCCGTTGTCAGTATTTGGGCTTAAACTGCATGCATGCTCGCATTTATTGAATGTCAAAGTAGATTCTCTATGGGTAGGTAACTGGAAATTTCCTTCAAAATAAACAAAATTATTTTAACTCAGCGACAATAGTAAATTATACTGGATAAAAGGACAGAGATTGATGCATAACAGCATTTAGCAATAATATAAAGAATATGCTGCACAGAAACAATGGTCATAGAAATGCACCACCTGAAATTCTCTGATTAAGCTCATTAAGAACAAGATCAAAAATCAAATACATATGTAAACTGCCCTGCAGAAGTATATCAACAGGTGGTTCCACACATGGTCCAGTTATGATGAAAGGAGCATGAAGGAAATGCATAAATAGACTACGAGGAGCTACGTGCAACAAGAAGTTCTGGTCCGGGAGGAATAATATCAACCACTTAACGTCCATCAAATGGATCTTTTATGGACATTTCATATCCCCCCTAACTCCTAAGATCCATTACGTGTCCAAGGCC
>CAIGRK010161787.1:0-13731 GCA_903798315.1 Fraxinus greggii
AATCCCAACTCCATGTGATTAACAAATCACCAAATCTTGAATCTTCGGATTCTATTATTTAATTTATTAGAATATTAATTGAATTAAATAATAGATATTGCCATAAATATGAATCGATTATATATATTTAAACTGATCATGTCCAAAGTTGATTGAATTTAGGACATAACACTTATACTTACACCCTTAGAAGAGTCCAAAACATTACTCGATCTTTGGTCAATTTAATTTGCCTAAATGATTTTCATGTCATCTATACCATAAACCATGAAGCTATCTATCTTGAAGAAAATAAAGTCTTGTTACTCTTTAATTAGCAATAAAATGATTTTCTTACGATTCCATTAATTGATATCATCATTTCCTATTATGCATTCTCGAAGATCGTACTTTACGAATTGAATAACTAAAGCCACCGTTTGATTTTTATATCGAAAATCTCTCGCCGTTACATGATAATTGGTCTTCATTCATATCAGTTTTAGAAAATTCACGTACTGACATACAAAAGCCACCAATAGACTATCATATATTCTTACAGGGAGACAACTCTCGGCATTAATTTAAGGGATAATTGCACATCAGTATCAAACATTTCATTTAGTAGTAGACTTTGTCCAAATCTTTCATTTGTGTCACTCACGATACCAAATCTTTCAAAAATTAGTACATGGGGTCCAAATGGATGATTTCTACTAGTTTAATTGTTAGTTAATCAGATAATTGACCTAAATCTTCAAGAAAATACCTCAAAATTCTTTTCACACAATCAACATCATATAATGTTTTGTTCAAATATGAATAACTCGGAATGAACAAATCGTCTAAAGTTGCTTGCTCTAATTGGGATCCAATTTTCTTCTCCAGTGCTGCTCTACAAGCTTCTGAAGCATTCAATATATTCGCAATTCGTAATAATTCCAATAAAATTCTCGTCGAATATGTTGGATTTTGAAGATTTGGGGAAGAAAAAATTTGTTGGGTAATGGGAATTAAGGTGGCGGTGGAGGAGATTGCAATGACGACAGCGTTGGGTGGGTGCCGTCTGGTAGCGGTGGTGATGGTTTTGGAGTGGGTATGTGGGGTAGATGGAGAAAAAGATGTTGATTTTTTATTTTTAATTTTAATTATTTGATTTTATTTATTGGGTAATTATATTACCATCACAAAATTTATTTGCTACACCACATTATAACTACACCACAATTAAAATATATTTTAAATAAATACACCACAATAAAATTACAATTATACTCTTAATCTAATAAAAAATTAAAAATAAAAAAATACTGTGGTGTACTCATAGGGCACCACAACTTTAATTTCACGGTGACTTTATGGCTATACATCCACAACAAATAAATGAAAAGAATTTGAATAAACACTGTAATTGGACAAATCCACATCAAATTGCAGTATGAGGAAGTGGACAACCCCTTCCGTTATGTTTCTACTATGTCTTCTGTTTCTACTGTATTCTGTGCCGGCACCACCACACCTCTCCCCTTCTCCAACCCCACTCTCACCAATTTCCCCGAAAACGCCACCACCACAACCGAACCAAAACAAAAGGAATTCCTAGCCTTCATCGCAATTTCCCATTTCGTCGACCCAGTACAATCCTTACCTCGAAAATTGCTATACCCCACAAGGAATTCCTCAGGACCAATCTGTGTATGACAGAAACCCATATCAGATTTTCGACACCAATGGTGAAAGATTGGTGAGACTTTGATCTTCTGCAACTAAAGAGGCCAGGGAGAAGAGAATGGCCCGCCAAAAGCGGCTCTACCCCCACCATCGCCGCCACCATACCCATCATAATCAGCATCAAAATCAAGCCAATGTTGATCATCGTGCCCTGGATGGCCGAGAAAACATCAGTCATGGTAGTCCCTCCGTTAATTGGGTGTACTGGTCTCCTCCCTATACCTCTTCTCCTTCAAATGGAGGAATGATCCCATCTCCCAATACATCTCAAGGGCATGCTGCTGATCAACCCTCCTCGCAGCAGCAAAATTATCAGAGACAAGCTTCTTCGAATCGGATGCAGCAGCAGGTTGATTTTCTAGCCTTAAATTTCTCATTCGGATTATCCATTAAATTGATCGTGGTTTGATTGTGGTGGTGGCGTTTTGGGGGAAATTGGTGAGAGTGGGGTTGGGGGAGGCGGTGGTGGGGGTGGTGGTGCCGGTGCAGATGCGGTGGTGGTGCCGGAAGTGTGCCGGCAGTGTTGCCTAGAGGTATAGGCATGACAAAGGAAGATTTGATCAAGAATTTGGGAACCATTGCCAAGTCTGGAACTTCAGCATTTGTGGAGAAAATGCAGTCGAGTGGAGATCTTAACCTTATTGGCCAATTTGGTGTTGTCAGTGAAAGGACGAGCAGCAATTGTGGTGTATTCAGAAAAAATGTTTAAGAATTTATGTAAAATTGTGGGTAATTAAGTAATTCTACTTAAGGCGATTTAAGTAAATAAAAACATTGATTAAAATTGTAGTGTAAAAAGTAAATTTTTTGTGGCAATACAATTACCCTTATTTATTTTATTATAAAAAATATAAAATTACCATTTTAACCTTTTAAAATTAGTCAAAATTAAAGTCAAGGTCAATTATCTGGTCAACTAACGATCAAACTAACATAAATCATCCATTTGGACCTCATGTACTAATTTTTGAAAGGTTTGGTACCGTGGGTGGTACAAATGAAACGTCGAGCAAAGTTTGCTGTTAAATGAAAGGTTTGGTACCATTGTTGCAATTATCCCTTAATTAAAATAATGAATTTGAATAGACGCCAGAACTCATGCCTTGTCATTTTAATTTTCATACTTAGAGTTTGTTCGGTAGAGATTAAAAATCAATTAAAATTGAAAATATAGTCGTTATTGGGTTCCACTCATCTAATAAAAGTCAACAATAACGGCTAATTTTTCAATTTTAATCCATTAAAAATCAATTAAAATTGAAAATATAGTCGTTATTGGGTTCCACTCATCTAATAAAAGTCAACAATAACGACTAATTTTTCAATTTTAATCCGATTTTAATCTCTACCGAACACGCCTTTAATCTATAAACAAATACAACCAATTCTGAGTTCCTTCTCCAATACTAAAAGCAAATTCATATATCTCATAGCTAAGGAATTCATATTTAAATTTTAAAAGTTATGCACTTTCCTTTTTTCTTAAAATGAAAAAAAAAATGCATTTTATTGTGTGCATACCTGTCGTTGTCGAATTTTCAGTAAAATATGCACTTTTCTTCAATTTTAAATTCACAATACAAGGATGCATGTCAACACAAAATAAACAGTCTCTACTTCTACTAATATGCATAATGTCATAATAAACAGATGTATATGCATATTTATTACGTTAAAATCCAGCAAGCGTACGGGTACGTTGTACAAGTAATAATCGTGATGATATAGTTATCGTCATATAGGGAATAAAACTTAATTCTAGTGTATTCGATATATTTAAATTTGTGATTGCAACAAAATATAATTGGTTTATATCTAACTATGTTTTATAACTACGAAAGCAATGAATACTGGTTTAAATTAAGGGTGACGAATGTATTGAATTTTCGACTCCACTAATCAATTCTTAATTTCAATCCTCAACTTGTGATAGTCAATTCAATCCAGGCAATTGAAACGATCGATAATTCCACTTATATTTACTATTCTTTTTCAAGATATAATAAACATATGTTTATTATAAGACAATCATATTCCTAGTTCGTATTCATATGACAAATATGCATTGAAGTTTAGGATTGTCACACACGACCGCACACTTCATAAATATTATTCCTAATATTTATTATTCACGTGTTCTATAAATAGTGTTCTACCTACCGTAAGTTTTTCAACACTACGAATAAACAACTTATTGTCCTAATAATGCGCAAGCATTAAAACAACATGATTATGCATGTTTATGGAATCACAATGCAAGAATTAAACTAAAAATAACAAGTCTTGAATTAGAAACTAAAAATCAAAGAGTTTTGTCATCCATCCAATACAATTGAATGTAGCCTAGCACATTAATGTAAGAATTTCATAGAAAATAAAAGAAAGCCATCACCAGAATCATAGAAATATTAAGAAAATCTGAAAATCTCCACTTCAATCTTTCAAATTTAGACAAAAATAATGAATTCTTCATTCTTCGATGTATATTCTCTCTCTTCTTCTGCTCAAAATACGGCTCCTCAAAATCACGAAGTTTTCCCTTATAATATGTCAAAAAGATTGCCTTAAATTATTACCCAAACAAAGTAAGGAAACTAGAAATTCTTTTCGTTTAACATTGAGGCACGCACCTAGTGTAACCTAGGGCGCGCGCCCGGTGCCATTTTTGGAGTTTGGCCCCCCTAAACTTTCCCCTAGCTCTTTTTTTCTTCCTTCTTCAATTTCTCCAATCCTTTTGCTTCTCTTCTTGTCCAATTGGGTCATTGCATTCTCAAATTTTCATTTCTCACTCCTCGCTAACTTTTGATTATTTCATTTTAATCCTCAGCTTCTCTTTTTTGCTTCAGCTAACCCCCTTTCTTGTTCTTGTTCTTGTTGATCAATTCCATTGTATTCATCGAGGTAAACCTAAAACATTCAATAAACAACAAATTCAGCCATATTTAAATCCAAATATCCAAGTTTTGACTGTCTAAATAAGTGTATGAAATGCACTTATCAAACCACCCAGACTTCAACATTTGTTTGTCCTCAAACAAAAATACGGCTTTACTTTGTTTTAATACAAAAAAATTAGCTTCAATATCATATAGTTCAAATCAATCTTCACATGTTCCATACAAAAGTCGACGTGTGTGTATACTCATGCCAACAAATCAAGCTCGTGATTGATTCAGGTTCCAACCCCCAATAGTCTAATATTTCCTTACTCCACTCGAAAGATACACCCCCCAAACTTATAGTTTTCACTCACTTTTCCCAATGTGTGCTCATAAGTTGAAGTTTAGCTGATTCCTAATCTTCACCCTCTCTAGTTCAGATAGGTTTGATTAGTACAAGTAACATTTCAATGAACAAGGGTTATCCAATATTTGTTTGCAATCTTCTGTAAAAAATCTAATTTCCTAAAATAAGCATTTGGGGCTTAATCTTAATATTTGGTATGTCTTTTTTTGTGTGTGATGACTTCTCTCCATTAAGAGACAAAGTGACTCTTGTAGTGAGTTTTCAGTCGACGACTCCAAGTCTGATGATCATATAGCACTAGGTTTTAAAGATCATTTCAAGCTTAACTATTTGAGGAAAAAAGTTTTCGAAGAAAAATTTCTCCATTAAGCCGTTTCATTTTTTATTTGTCAAGATTAGCACAATGCCCCTTACTAACCATTTATTCTCGAAAACTGACCTCTGACTTAGGATTTGCTTATTCTCATCTTGATGGTTAATCTACACAATAATTTCACGCATGGATTCATCTTAATGTCTTCATATACTAGTTTAACCATCTCCAAACTACCCTATAAGTGGTGTCGGAAAGTATATGATCACGATTTTTCTTCCAGGATTAAATCAACTATGTCCAACATCTCTCCGAATATGAACCAATTCATTAACTCAAAATGCGAAACTTGAGAATAGTGCACAATAAAAATTAAGTTTCACATCAACAAGTATCAACCAACTCAACATATAATATCTCTACAATTTGAAGTCTAACACATAACTCCAATATATACATCATTGCTGACAAGATTATCCACCACATACAAACACATAAAATACTAAAAAGATTGAAATGATTTTTTTGTTAAACTAAAAACACACGACAATCACGCAATTGTAGTAAACTACGTACAATAGTCAATGATCATATAACGAATTCAGCCATCCCCAAACTTAACATGTGCATTGCCTTCAATGTACAAAAATATAATAACGAAAAAAATGCCTTCAATGTACAAAAATATAATAACGAAAAGAAAAAAATAGGGCAAAGATGGGATGTGGGTACTCCCTGGTCAATCTAAAGGCGGTGGTGGTGGAAAAGGTATGTAATCCTCAAAACCTGTAGGAGCTGGAGAAGATGAAAGACAGTGCGGAGGCAGGCGTGTAAGAATCTCTCTTAACAGAATAGACTATTGGTCCATCTCGTTTTGGAAGTTGTTCACCATAGCATAACTCTCATCAATCCATCCTTGCATGCCCTCATCATGCAATAAGATTGATCAACCCGAATACTAAGTATCAATCCGTCTTGCATGTCGATCTACTGTCTCGAAAACCAAGTCGACTCTCCTGCTTGCACTAGACGCATCCTCCCGTACCAGTATCATATGGTCATGTATAGTAGTGGCACGGGTCTCCACATGGCCAACTCTCAAATCTAAAGACTTAAGGATCTGCTCTATTTGTAACATGCCCTGGATGGTTTCAGTTGATCCTGCAAGTAAATGTCGTAGGAGTAGGTTGTGCAGACTGCATGCCCCATGTTGCTGTTGCTAATGGCACTACTTGCTTGCAAGGATATTTTGCCACAAATTTTCAGTAGATGTACGATTGATAGCGGCACTGGGTATAGCCAGTTGCTTCGCGGGAAGGAGTCATATTCTTGAGGATAAGCATATTCCACTGATAAGGCTGGGAAAAATCATCTTCTGGCGTGCTTGTGGTGTCAAAACAAACTTAACAATTTGATTGTATATGAATGTCCCCATATCAATCTTGAAACCCCATGCTAAGTGGAAGAGAAGTCTCAGTTTGGCAAAGTTGAAAGTAGACATATGCAAGGTGGGCTCAATGTTGTGGCAGATAAATTTCATCAACACTGTCAATGAGCGAGTTAATTGGTTGTATTCAAACTCTTCACCTACTTTTCCCTACCTCTATAGAGCATCTGAACTACCAGTCTCATATCATATTCCAAAGGTACCGGAATGATGTTGTCTCGAGTCAGACCATAATACTCATCAATTAACTTGGGGTGAACATTACCCACTTCTCTCGGATCTAGGTGTAGTGCTTAGGTTGAATTCTGGATCTTCGATCTGTCTGTTAAAGTTTGTATAAAATTTTTGAACCAAAGTTGGATATATTCGATATAGCTTTTCTATCACCCATGTCCACCTGCTCTGCCGACAAGAGTAGATATCTCATAACCCTCGAAATTGTCCAGAACAACCTTCCTCTATGGCCATATTTTCCTTCTCTTTAGTACCCGATCAAAGAGCTTCTTGTGATCGGTACTAAAGAAACACTTCATCCTATGATCATCGATACGTATACGTGTCGTAGTGCCAAGCTTTTCTTTTCCTTTAGATGTAAAGGCCTAAAGTTATCATTTCGACGGCATCCTGTCACAAGGTGAAGGAAGCCATCAATCCAAAGATGAAAAAAGTGACCAATAAAAGAGCATTAGAATGCATTGGACAGGGGGAACAAGGGGCTGAATGTGCGGAATGCAAAGATTGAATGCTAGGATGCATGCATTACCCATTTGCATACAAAATATGTTACATATAGGAGTGCAAGTATGTGAGAGTGTTCATCTAAGAATCAAAAGTGTAAGGGATGAGTGTAGTGTAAAAATGTAGCTAAACACTTCAGATGGGCATTTTAACAAACACTTGGTAGGCATAACTAAGAAATAACAACCATGAATTGTGTGAAAGCCCCAAACACCACAAAAATATGACGAAAAACTAGAACTACCTATACCCATCCTCCATGACTGCAAAATGCATAGGACAATCCGAAAGAATTGCAAGAAAAATGCCAATAGAAGCTAGGTAGAGATATAGTCATGTTACTTTGAATTCTTGAAAATGAGTGGTATGAAGAGATAAACGATGGTATCTTGATGGACAAGGACACCTAAACTTGAAAACCTAATCGGAACTAATGGAGATATTGCATGGCCTAGGGAGAGGAAAGTGTGTGTCTGAGTGAAGGGAGAAAAAAGAGGAGAAAACAAAATGGGGGTTAAAATCGGGTGGTGAAGTTTTAAAACTCCCCAACTGGTCTGGGGTGCGCGCTTAGTGGTGGATGAGGTGTGAAACTCACCCAATTGGCTTACCTCAGGTAAGCTAATCTTACCAAGAGGTACGTACCCTGGTTCACTGGGCGTGGCCCAAGTTTCAATTTTTTTTTCTTTTTTTTTGACTTCTCCAAACTTCATATTGTTCTGAACACCTCTAAATGATGCATGAAGGGCGTGAAAGTGGTATGACGCCTAAAAAATTTCATAATATCTAAATATGCCGACTAGCATGCTTTTAAGCATTAGGTGCTCTAAAAATTTCGATTTTTCCTTAAACCACGTATTTTTCTCTCCCACTCACCTAAGTATAATGGTAACATCCCCTTAACTCATGAAACACCCGTTCGAAACTCATCTGAACACATGCAAGACTCTTGTGACATTTGTAATGGATGAATGACTACTTAGGCTAGTGTGCATTATTAAGTGACACGATTGTCTTTTCACTGGAGTAGTCATCTCCCCAATGAACTTTCAACCGTTGTCCATTTACTTTGAACCTCCTTTGTTGATCCTGAGACACCACCTCTACATCGCTATGTGAAACATGGATACTACTGAAAAGGGACCCGACTACCTAGACTTTAGCTTTCCCAAAAATAGCTTGAGACGTGAATTGAACATCAACACTTGTTGACCAACCTCAAACTCCTTTTCCCTTATATTCGTATCATGCCATCTCTTGGTTTTTTTTTTCGTAAATCTTAGTGAGGGTTTGGTGGGAATTAAAATTAGATTTTTAGTAGATTGTAATAGAAGTTTTTAAAATGTATGGTTGAAAAGCTGTGAGACCCATTAAAAATGTGGTTAATACTTTGATTTAGATTAAAATCTAATTTTAATCCGAAACAAATAGGACCTTAGCATTCTCATATGATTCTAATCGAAACTCATCGAGTTCATGAAATTGAAGAACCCTCATATTGAAATTGAGCAAGTGTATTGCCCAATATGCATTGTGCCCTAGTTCAATAGGTAGATGGCAAGTCTTTCCAAATACTAGCCTAAATGGAGACATGACAATTGGAGTTTTAAATCTTTTTCTATATGCACAAAGTGCATTGTCTAATTTCTTTGCCCAATCTTTGCGTGATGCATTGACCATCGCCCCGAGAATCATTTTTAGCTCCCTGTTGAAGTTTCTACTTGGCCACTAGTTTGAGGATGATATGGAGTCGCGACATGATGTTTCACTCTGTACTTGGCCAATAACGATGCCAATAAGAGATTTCAAAAATGCTTCCCACCATCACTAATAATCGTCATTTGGGTGCCTATCTTGTGAAAATGTTCTTTTTCAAGGATTGAGTTACCAAGTGATCGTAGTTGGCAAAGCCATAGCCTCAACCCACTTGGATACGTAATCCACTACCACCAATATGTATTGTTGATCGTAGGAAGAAGGGAATGGTCTCATGAAGTAGATGCCCCAAACATTGAATATCTCAACTTCTAGAATGTTGTTTAAGGGCATCTCATTCCTTCTTAAAATGTTTCCGGTCCTTTAGCACTTATCATAATTTTTCACCACATAATGTGCATCGTTGTTCAACATAAGCCAATAAAAACTTGATTGTAGTACCTTTGCTGCTGTCTTGATTGTTGCCAAATGACCTCCATATGGTGCAGAGTGGCATGATTCTAACACTTTATGATACTTTACTTCCGGCACACATCGGCGTATAATCTGATCTGGACCCCTACTATGAAGAAATGGATCATCCTAAAGTAATGTTTCAAGTTACTGAAGAATTTTTTCTTCTGATGACTTGAGTATTATGGTGGGATGATGGAATGGGCTAAATAATTTACGTAATCTACATACCATGGCAGAGTAATGATCTGAAATAGCATCTCATCCGAGAAAAATTCATTGATTTCCTCTATAGGGTCTGACTCCTGTAATTCAAGACGAGATAGGTGATCTGCAACAACATTCTCGCTCCCCTGTTTATCTTTAATCTCCAAGTCAAGCTCTTGCAACATGAGTATCCATTTAGTAAGTTTTGATTTTGCATCCTTCTTGCTCATCAGATACTTCAAGGCAGCATGATCCGAGTAGACAATCACCTTTGACCCAATTAAATATGGCCTGAATTTGTCAAAGGCAAACACCGCTGCCAAAAACTCCTTTTCTTTAGTAGCATAATTTATCTGAGTTTCATCCAAAGTCTTACTGGCATAGTGAATGTCATATGAAATCTTTTCATTGTGTTGACTCAAAATTGCCCCCACTGCTGGATCACTGGTATCACACATAAGCTCAAACGAATAGTCCCAATCTGAAGTAGCTAAAACTAGAGCAAACACCAACTTTTCCTTTTGAGTGTTGAACGCTGTTAAACAGTCCTCAGCAAAAGTAAAATGGAGCACAAAGGCTTCGAGATTTTGGAAGAGTCATTGATGAATCGATGGTAGAACGCAGTGTGACCTAAGAAAATTCTGACTCTTTTAACTGTTACCAGCAGTGGAGTTTCTCAATGATCTGTATTTTAACTCTGTCTACCTCAATATCCTTTGCTGATATCAAATCCTAACACGATCCCTTCCTGAATCATGAAATGACATTTTTTTCCAGTTTAGCACAAGATTGGTGTCCTCACATCGCTGCAACACTTTTCCCAAATGTTTAAGGCATTCATCGAATGACTTCCCAAAGATTGAAAAATCATCCATAAGTACCTCAATGATATTCCCCACCATGTTCGAGAAGATAGACATCATACAACGCTGAAAAGTAGTTGGGCTATTGCATAAACAGAATGACATTTTTCTATAAGGAAAAGTGACATACGGGCAAGTGAAGGTAGACTTTTCCTGATCATATGGTGCTATAGGAATCTAGTTGTACCTCGAATAACCATCCGAAAGTAGTAATAAGCATGTCTAGTCAGTTTCTCCAACATCTGATCAATGAAAGGAAGGGAAAAATGATCATTCCTTGTGGCGTTGTTGAGCTTGTTGTACCCTGAATAACCATCCAAAAACCAATAGTAAGCACGTCCAGTCAGTCTCTCAACATCTGATTAATGAAAGAAAGGGAAAAATGTTCATTCCTCGTGGCATTGTTGAGTTTGAGATAATCAATGCAAACTCTCCATCCAGTGACTGTGCTATTGGAATGAGCTCGTTATTTCATTTGGAACCACTGTGATTCTCCTTTTTTTGACACGACCTGTATTGGATTGACCTAATGGCTGTCTGATATGTGATAAATAATCCCTCCATCCAAAAGCTTTAATACACCCTTTTTACCACTTCTTACATAGTCAGATTTAATCTACGTTGATGCTCAATCGAGGCTTTGTAATCTTCTTCCATCAGTATCTCGTGCATGCAAAGAAAAGGACATATCCATTTTATATCTGAGATAGTCTACCCTATTGATGTCTTGTGATCTCGAAGCACTCTCAATAACTGATCTTCCTTTGATTCTGTAAGAGTATTCGAGATCATTATTGAAAGTGAATTCTTCTCTCCCAAATATGTATATCAAAGATGAGAGGTTAGTTGTTTGAGGGGTTGGAGCTTGCTGTATATATAGTAAAGGTTTTGTGCCTTTATCAGGCTCCAACCATTATTGCTTGAAGAGGGGTGGTATGGTTGTCAAATAGTGTGCATATTCTTCTGCTTTCTCTTTTTTGTTGGCAAATCCTGATAATGCACCAAACAAGCCTCCTGAAGGTCCTGAGGATGATCACGTCTGAATGTCTCTATTATTACTTTCTTGATTACATCAATTTGCATACAAGAATCTGGTTCGTGTTGAAATTTGAAAGCTCTAAACACGTTGATTTTCAGTTTCTCATCATCTAGCCTTAATATCAATTAACCCTTTTTGCACATCAATCAGAGCTCTTCCCGTAGCAAAAAATGGATGATCCAAAATGAGCGGGATGTCCCTATCCTTCTCCATATCCAAGATAATGAAGTCTGCTGGGAAAATAAATTTATCGACTTTTACCAAAATGTCTTCACAAATGCCTCGAGGATGCTTGATCTACCCGTCAGTCAATTGTAATGAAACTGTAGTAGCTTTTACTTCTCCCCAAAACCTAGTTTCCTGAAAAGAGATAAATGCATAAAATTAATGCTAGCTCTAAATCACCTAATGCTTTATCTATATTGCAAAGAATAGTAAAACTCCCTGGATCTTCTACCTTTTGTGGCAACTTACGTTGGAGAATTGCGTTGTATTTTTCAATAAGCATGATCGTCTTATTATCCTCCAGTTTCCTCTTGTTTGATAGAATATCTTTCACGAACTTGGTATAACTGGGTATCTGAGTTAAAGATTCAGCGAACGGTATGTTAGTGTGCATTTTTTGAATACATCCAAAAATTTGTGGAACTACTTATCTAGCTTATATTTCTGCAGTCTCTGTGGAAATGGGATCGGAGGTATTTATGCTTTGACAGGAGTGGTTTCCTTTTCCAACGAACTATGATGACTCAATTTGATTTTCTTCTAAGGTTTTATCTGACTCATCCACTTGCTTCTTGCCAGATATAGGTACCTTTTCTATGACAGTTGCTAGTCACTTTATATGTATTTTCAGCAGCTGAACTTCACTACGTATAGTGATTGCTTTGACTTGCTTCCTAGGATTAGTCTTAGTACTGCTAGGTAAAGTCCCCTGAGTTCTGCATGATAATGTGGCTGCTATCTATCCCATTTGTTGTTCTAAGTTTTTCATCGAAGCCAGTTGATTCTGAAAATTGGTCTCAGTCTTTGAGATGTACTAAGATAACAAATCTTCCAAGGACGACTTTTTCTCTTATTGTTGCTAATGTTGGAATCCTATTGGCCTGTTCTAATTGTTTCCTCCTTGTCTCTGTCCTTGCCCTTGATTGTTCAACCATGAAAATTTTGGATGGTTTATCCATCCCAGATTATAAGTGTTGGACTAGGGATTGTTGTATTGTTTTGGAAAGTTCAATGCATAGCTAATCTCTTCAGGCTAAGTAACCTTTGTAAACACCAAAGGGTAGCATGTAGTAGTGTGGCATGCTCCACAACCTTCGTATATAGGTGGTGATTGGTGTACTATGTTGACTGATGAGATAGATTATCCATTTTCATTGTATAAACCTCCATTTGTGCTGCCAATTCTTTCATTACATCCAAATTGTGCACCCCTGCTATTCTCCTTGGAGCTTCCCTATCGGTTCACATCGATTGATTCTCAGCTATCTTTTCACACAATTCATTGACCTCAAGTTTCATCACTGATCCTTCTATTGAAGCATCTATCATATTTTTGAAATCTTGGTGTAGCCCGTAATAGAAGATATACTATTGAGCCTACTTAGGTACTCCAGGCTATACTTAGGTATATCCAGGCTAGGGCATATCCTAAATAAATTCTTGAACTTCTCCCATGCTTCAAAATAACTCTCGAAATCATTCTTCTTGAAGGTGTGGGTTTCATTCTTGATTTGGTGAACTCGAGAAGGTGGTAAGAACTTTGATATGATCCAGGAGTTGAGCCCGATGAAGCATAGGCCAGGACGAGACCCGTTGAATATCGAAGGAGGCCCGATGACATGTTCGAGAGCAAAGAAAGTGAAAGAGCCGATGGGGTTGCTTTCTCAAGCTACGGTAGATGAAATGACATTCTTGACGGCTAAAGGAACAAGTTTCATGAAGAGCTCGGGGGCCGAAAAGCATTGGAGCAATTTGATTCGAGCCACGGAAGAAGATG
>CAIGRK010161821.1:0-14208 GCA_903798315.1 Fraxinus greggii
AAATTTAGATTTACGTGTAAAATTATTTTATTTGAAAAATATGAGACTAAAAATAAATTTAAAAAAAAATAAATCTTAAAAAATGAACTCAAACATGGGCTTATTGAGTTTTTAGAAAATTATAATTATATAAATATATTGATGGCAGAAATTTATATATGAAATTTTATAGGCAAGTACGAGGAATATTAAAAATATAAATACTGCTATCGCATCTTGCAATAACTTAAAAAATAGGATAGAAGCCTCCTAAGAATTTCTTGACAGATAATTAACACTCTTTTTAGATATAATAATAAAAATATTATAAGCAAAAATGTATGTATTTGTCAGAGATTAATACTTAATTAAGTGGTTACATTAAATTAAAGAGGTAACACAGAAAGAGGCCACTTCGTACTCTCCTCGTGCTCAACAACTCCCAGTGTAATCTTGTAGGGATTCCATATCACGTGACTTGGCTTTTGTTACACATTTCAACACGCGGTACAACTAAGCATAATCTACGTTGAACTAAGCTACAATTTTGCCAGACTTTGTAAAGAAACTCACTTGTCAATTTTTCATTGATAATTGACCAAAAAATAAAATAAAATAAAAAAGTCGATTAGTTGCTGCCAACGCAACACCTGTAAAAAATCTTCTGTACAATGGGTTTTTCCTATCTATGTTCACTTAGACGTTAATTTTTTACGACTCAATCAACGTCTTATGAAAATGTGTGTTGGAATTCATTTCATAAGATCACGAAATGTTTTATAGTTACCTTAGAACCTACCCAACTTTCCTTAGTCTACTTGATTTGAGACCGTTTATGAAAAATATATTGATCTACCTACATCTAGTTTTACGACTAATAAAAGCACTACCAAAGGGCAAACAAGTAAACATGTAAATGCCAAAACGGGGGTGACAACTGTTTTTGGTGCAAAGTGAGAAAGACCGTTGAGACTTGGAGGGCATTTTGGGAAACAAAAAAGACATACATATGTATGTATGTATTGGTATACATGTTTCTTTTTCTCTTTTTTGAGGTATAGCGTGTAATTTAGGTCTTTATATCCCACACTTGTTGTGCCATATTTCTGGGACTACCCACCCACTCCACCTGAAACCATAAAATAAAGTGCCTCATTTAGTCGGTTGATTTTTAAGCAATTGATCGATAGCAGTTGTCGACGAAATTAATGTATACAAGTTTATTATATCATTAAAAAATTTACGTACACTGGGGTGTAGGTACATGCTTCTGCATACAGGAAGAGGCTTCTACTTCTATTCCCTCAACTACCCTTTTGCTATATTTTTCTCCATCCTCTCTCTCTGTATACATTACAATCTTGGAAGCTATCTTCTTGCATTCTCTCTCTCTGGAGTTGCAGCATCATTTTCTGGTCCAAGAACTCTTCTTCCTCACTTCGCTCCTCAAAAATTCAGCCAGATATTCCAGCTAACTGTTTTCCACATTTTGACTCCTCTCTTTCGGGTGCTTATTAACTACGATATTTCTTGGTCAATAAAAGTGTTTTCCGGCAATGGAAGCCGGTTCTTCTCCCGGAGAGAATTGCTCTGTTAAAGTGGCAGTTCACATCAGGCCTCTTATAGGAGATGAAAGCCTTCAGGGTTGTAAAGATTGTGTTACTGTAGTCTCTGGAAAGCCTCAGGTACTCTTGATACTCATAATGTGATATGGGCTTTTGCTGTGGGCTACTGAATTGGGGAAATTCGAGATTTTCCCCAGTTTTTTGGTGTTTGAGGATGTTATTGGGATGGATTTGAATCAGATTTTAGCAGTTGGATTTGATAATTTCATGAAGATCTGATCTTTATATGATACTATAATGTTTTCAAAATTTTAACTTTACTGTCTGGGGAAATTTTGGAGCTCTGCACGTACTACTCTGCAATTCAGTGTTCTCAAATCTGAATTTGGGTGATTTTGCCCATCAATTCCAACTTCACTTGATGAAATTTTGTTGCACATAGACACAATAGGCATCAGGCAGATATTCATTAAGAATATTGAGTCACAAGGAGATCCTAATTTTGGTGTCTATTGATTTCTGGATAGGTTAGACTTCATCTTCGGATGTATACATTCCATTTCTGAAAATGGTAGAGCAATTTTGGGTGCAATTGTAAATTATCAAACAGAAATTTTATCTTTGACATGACCGCGTGTGAGTGTAGGGGTGGGTGGGGGTGGAGGAGGGATTTATTTGCTGGAGTTGTGTTTGGTTGTTTGGTTCTGTAGCTGGGCTGCTAGATTTATGATCATTGTTATTATGATTCTTATAAAAAGATTTCAGGCTAAGTGATTAATTCTTTGCTCAATTGTGAAGTATGATAGATCAATGTAATAATCTAAAATCTCAGGACCAGAAAAATAATCTGTTTGGTGTTGCTTGCTTGCTCTATTTGCTTCTTGTTGCTGAGCCATGGTCCTAGCAAGCACTTAAGTTGGTTTTCAATTAGTCTAGATTAATATTCCATTCACTTGATAAGTCTCTGGGAAAGACCTTTTCTTCAGATTTTTTAACTGGAGAATTTCAGGAAACATATATGGAACACATTAATATTTTACTATTAGTTTCCCATTGGCATCTACTAATTCTTGTCCTTTTCCGTGTCCGTTTTAATCTTACATCCCACGTGACATTATAGTCCGGATTATGACTTAGTTACCAGCCACAAGTCGATGCGTTTTGGTCTTATAATTGGAGATTTTGATTTCAATTTTCTAGAACATAACTCATTGAATGGGGAAGCTCATGGGTCTTTTTATTTTCTGGCTAGGGCAGATAAACAGCTTTACCTTGAAAACTTCTGGGATGGCATATGTTTATTTGGAAAATGTCTTACATTGCAAGTTCATTTGCATTTTTCAAATATCTTTGTATTTATTATTCGGTTGTGATTTTGCTACAGGTGCAAATTGGCACGCATTCCTTTACATTCGATCATGTTTATGGGAGTACAGGGTCTCCCTCTTCTACCATGTACGAAGAGTGTGTTTCTCCTCTTGTTGATGGCTTGTTTCAAGGATATAATGCAACTGTTCTTGCCTATGGTCAGGTGAAGTGTTAGAAATTGTGCATTTGCAGCAGAAGTTAATTTCAAAAAATGTCCACAATTATTTAGCGTAGAGATTAAAATCAGATTTTTAGTAAATTTTGATAAAATTTGATGAAATGTATGGTTGGAAAATTGTGATCTCATAAAATGTGTCATTAAAATTAATTGTTGACTTTGACTTGAAATTTTAATTGGATTTTAATCCAAACCAAACAAGGGCTTAGTAAATTGAAGGATTTGACTTTTCAATTTGTTGCAGACGGGTTCAGGAAAAACGTACACTATGGGCACTAGTCTCAAAGACGGATGCCATACGGGATTGATTCCCAAAGTTATGAATGCTTTATTCAGCAAGATTGAAACTTTGAAGCATGACATTGAATTCCAATTGCACGTTTCATTCATTGAGGTTTGTCCATTTATTATTTTCTCACTTGTCCATATTTTCTGGAATATGTTGTGTGTGGTACTCAAAATTCCTAACAAGTGTATAACGAAAATGTTTTCCTATGTAGATACACAAAGAGGAAGTCAGAGACTTGCTAGATCCCAGTTCCGCTAGCAAATTAGATACTGCAAATGGCCATGCAGGGAAAGTAACAATTCCTGGGAAATCTCCCATACAAATTCGTGAAACGTCGGATGGTGTAATTACCCTTGCTGGATCTACTGAACGCGGTGTCAAAACGCTAAAAGAAATGGCCGATTGCCTGGAACAAGGATCACTATGCAGGGCAACGGGGAGCACAAACATGAATAATCAGTCGAGGTTGGTGTTGCAATGTTATTTTGTTTGATCTTCCTTCCAGAGAAAAAATCATGTCACCTCAGGGTACAAGCTCCTATTAACAGGGCAAGAAATACAGCACCTTTTTTGCTCCTGTCAAATCTTGACATTTAGTCTGACAATTTTTGGTATTGGATTGGAAATAGAGTGGCAAATCCATATAATTGACTCAATTTGTGATTTATTTCTTTGATTCTCGTTCTTATTTCCTGAATTTTTACTACAAATATATTCGTTTTCATGATGTATGGAAATCATTGTATTTATTGTTTATTTGATATTCTAGAATAGGACAAAAGGTGGCATAATTTTTAAACAGTCATTCAACATGAAAGAAGTTTTTGCATACTTGATGAAACTGCTGCTGAATTTCTTTTGTTGATCATTCCATTTTAAGTTTTCACTTCGGGAAAAAAAAATGTAGTTTTATAGCTGAAGCTTATGTCATGAATTTTATTGGATCCTACGACCTAAATCTTCCGTAATGGGTTGATCAGTAAAAATTGACATGGGATATGGAAAGGTCTCATAATTCTTCATCTTTGATGTTCTTTTACTCGACTTAGTTATTATGCTAAATTAACTATTTTAATTACATAAATTTACTCTTAATGGTACGATATCCATACAATGATCAACCAATACATTGCCTGTGATGAAACAACTGGTGGAATACATTTGGTAAAAAGTGGGCATGCTGAAATATTACTAATCAGTTTATCTCAAGTTACTACTAAGTATAATGACCCTCTCTCTCCTCTCTCTCCTCTAGTCGGTCTCATGCCATCTTCACCATCACAGTGGAGCAGATGCGTGGGCTTCATCCGGTTGTTTCTAGTGATGACAATCTCAATGACTGTATGACTGAGGAATATCTTTGTGCCAAGTTGCATTTGGTGGATCTTGCTGGATCAGAGAGAGCCAAGAGAACAGGCTCTGATGGTCTCCGTTTTAAAGAAGGTATGTAGGAGTACGCATTTATGGTACATTTGGTAAGGAGAATGGGATAGAAGCTGAAATCTTGTTCATTATACTCTTATGTTTTGTCGTGTTCTGCATACCATACATAAACTTAGTTGTTTCCGCAGATGCTTTGGTTCAAAATAAATTTTCATTAGACAATATCTTTTTATACAGGTGTTCACATTAATAGGGGCCTTCTTGCACTTGGTAATGTCATTAGTGCACTCGGTGATGAAAAAAAGAGAAAAGAATGCGTTCACGTACCATATCGGGATAGTAAACTTACTCGACTACTGCAGGTTTGCCACACCTTTCAACTTCAAGGTTAACTGTATTTTCATAGCCGTGTCATATGTTTGAAGCTTGCAAAAGAACGGTCATCTTTGCTTGTAAAATTTTTTCCCTTACCCTTGAAGGCATCATACTTGTACAGTAATATGTAAAGAAGGTATGGACATCCTTATTTAATAAAAGTGAAAGCTGGTGGAGTACACCAGATAATTGAATTCTAGAATAATCTTATCACCAAAATCGTCTGTATTTTTTAATTACCTCAAGAATGTTATTCATGATTGGTTAAAATTATTTTGCAGGAGTTTATAGATCTGATAGAGAAGTAATAGCATTTTATTTCATTTTCCTTTTTGTTTCAAGTATTCCTTTATATTCCTAAGAAAATATATTTCTTGTCCGATTTGTTTCTATATAACTGAGCTATCAGTTCACCTAAGTCTAAGTCTCTGGACTCTGGCAGGATTCTCTTGGTGGCAACAGCAGAACAGTCATGATAGGTAAACTTTTTATGTTTGCATATGAAAATGTTGTTCCAAAAGTATTATTCATATCCGTCGAGATTATACTTTGCTCCTGTTTGAGCCCCATTTTGATAAGAAAATGTATTTTGGAATAGTAATTTTTTTGAGATTGTGTGGTTAAAAAAGAAGGAAAATTTTTTGTTTTACGAGTAAAATTATTTAATGAGAGAATGTGTGGTTGAAAATGAGTTTTGTAAAAATGGGGGCCAAACATAGGCTTAATCAAAACCGTGTTTATGCTTGAACACATTTTTTTCCCCCCAGCCTGCATTAGTCCTGCTGATATAAATGCTGAAGAAACTCTCAACACTCTAAAATATGCCAATCGTGCTCGGAATATCCAGAATAAGCCTGTGGTAAGTTATTGTAGTTGCTTCTCCCTCACTTCCCCCTGGCTGCAATTTGCCATTCTTGCCATATAGATAGAGATCTTTTGCTTCTGAAAGATGTCATATTAAATTTGCTCTGGGTTTACTGATCAGATTAACAGAGATCCAATGTCCAATGAAATGCTTAAGATGCGCCAACAACTAGAGTATTTGCAAGCAGAACTTTGTACCCGTGCAGGAGGAGTTTCATCACACGAAGTACAGGTATAATCAATTTCTTTAATACAGTAAACTCCTTGAGGTGGAAAGTGTGAATTTTTACATTTTCGCTGACTGAAATTTTCTACATGCATAACAAGCTTCACAAAGATACCGTTCCTATTCCTCTCTATGGTTTGAGAATAATCCTAATGGCTTGTTTGGTTTGTTGGATTTAATGGTATTGAATAGCACTTAAACGAAATAGAAGTTAAAGTCTTGTCGAACTATGAAATCCTATCTAGTAATGCATACCAAACTTACTCTAAAACTCTTAACTAGAGATATTTTGTGCAGGTTCTTAAGGATAGGATTGCTTGGCTAGAGGCTACTAATGAGGAGTTGTGTCGGGAAATCAATGAATACCGCAACAACAGGAGTGTTATCGAGCAATGTGATGCTGATGCTAATGTATGCCATAGATCGTTGATATAAATTACTTAGCATTTAATTATCTTTAACAGACGTCTACTTCTCATATTTGATATGTCAATCATTTTGATACTTGCTAGCTGATATCATATAGCTTAGCTGGATATTTATACTTGACAAAGTGCATGTAAATCTATAATCTTATTTTTTGAGATCAAAATAAATACTCCAGGTTGGTTGCAACTATTCTGTAAAAAGTGAAGAGTTCAAAAGGGGATTGCCAAGTATGGATTCATCTGATTATCAAATGAGTGAAAGTGGTATGTTTCTCGGTGTTAGAACTAACTTTGAATTTGAATTCCTAATATTAACTTATGAGAGAATAGTGACTTAAATTTATTCTTATTAGAAAGGATGAACAAAAAGTGCTAAGCTTCATTTCCAGAGAACTCATCCATATTAATTTACGACTTCATTAAACAGTTTGAGGTTTTTATATCCTTGCAGGTGATTCAGGTGATACTGATGAAGATGCAGTAAAAGAGTTGGAACATACCTATTTGCAAAATACAATGGATAAAGAATTACACGAGTTAAATAGACGATTGGAGCAGAAAGAGGTACAGAGAATTCTTGAATGCATTTCATATCATTCAGAATAAGGATATAGATTTTTTTGGATTTTATTCATGCTTTTGTCCTGTATGTATCAGATGCAATGTGCGATGAAAAGCTATAAATTTGCATTATGGTAGGTGATATGGAATTCTTCAATTCATGTGCAAAAAAACTGTGAAGATGAAAACCGTTAATTTATATTAAAAATATCGAGAAGACCTTCATGTATTTGTACTTTGTAGTGATTAGACAAGAACAAACTAAGCCTTATACCTAATAAATTTGGAGTCGGCTTCATGCATCTAAAGGGACCAGAAAAAGCAATCCAAACATGAGTTAAATGTTGCATGACTAGCTACTACAGAGTGTTAATGGAGAATGCTGTGTGACTGTGTCAAATGAACAGAGTACTAACAAAGTTCACATGAAGGACATTGGAAACTGAAGCAAAATGTATCAGCACATTGTTTTGATTAGTAGACCACTCTGTAGGAAGCTGTTGTTCTGGACTGGTTAAAGAACGCAATAACTTCTTTGTCTAAAATATAACCTTGCATTACATCTTGCAGTCGGAGATGAAACTTTGCGGAGGTAGTGGCACGACGGCTCTTAAGCAACACTTTGGAAAGAAAATTATGGAACTTGAGGAGGAAAAACGGACTGTCCAGGTCTAATTTAGAAGTTTTTATGTCTTTTTCTCCTTTAATACTGTCAAGTCCTGTCCATACTATGCGTCATGGCCTAATAAAAACCACTCTATGCTTATTTAAATGTTTAATGCTGATGTTCTAAAGTCAACTATTTGACGAATACAGCAAGAGAGGGATCTACTGTTGGCAGAAGTTGAAAACCTTTCTGCTAATTCTGATGGACAAGCACAAAAATTGCAGGATATGCATACTCAGAAACTAAAAGCACTTGAAGCACAGGTTACTATATTTTTGTGCTAAGATATTATTTTCTTTTGGATTCTTATGAAAAATATATTTTTATAATCTTTTTCCCTTATTTTTAGAAGTTTCACCATATTGACACATACAGATACAAGATCTTAAAAGGAAACAAGAGAATCAGGTTCAGCTTTTAAAGCAGAAACAGAAAAGTGATGAAGCAGCAAAAAAATTACAAGAGGAAATTCAATGCATCAAGGCACAAAAGGTTACATTTTTCCTTCCCTTGTTTACATATTATACTTGTTATATATGGCAAGAGTTTTGCTAATATTTTCTGGTGTTCTAGGTTCAATTGCAACATAAGATTAAACAAGAAGCTGAACAATTCCGACAATGGAAAGCGTCTCGAGAAAAGGAATTATTGCAGGTACCATTGCATCTTGAGAAAAGTGATTATCCATCTAATTGTTTTCAAAGTTTTAGCGGTTAAGAGTCAATTTAAGTTTACAGGAAATACAGTAGATATGTCCTACAACTTTTGTGAAATAGTCGGTTCGAATGCATATCTCGTGTGGAATTGATAACAGAAATTTGTAATTTTGCTACTTAAACAACTCCTAGAAGTATACATTATTTGATTACAAAATTTCAGTTTTAGCATTTAGTTGCATAATTTACTGCATAGATGATATTATTTTGTACTGTTACTTGCATCTCATGAATGTTCATTTTGAAGTGCTGTGATTTGATAAGTACTATTTTTTTATTCAGTTAAGGAAGGAAGGGAGAAGAAATGAGTATGAAAGGCATAAACTGCAAGCTCTGAATCAGCGGCAGAAAATGGTCAGAACCTTATTCCTTACTTCTATATATGTAGATTTCTTACTCTTTATTTCACCTATTCCAGAATATATTATGATGCCAAATTTGGTGGAAATTCCATTTTGGAATTGTAAGTGGGGACCGCTGTATATATTATGATGCCAAATTTGGTGGAAATTCCATTTTGGAATTGTAAGTGGGGACCACTGTTCACAGCTGCAAAACCATTTTTATCCTTTTTCTTTTTGTTTAGAATGGTCACTGAGACTCTAATTCTTATATTATTGCTAATACATTAATTAAATATTATGGGATACTAAAAAGAATTCTATGTTTGATATGTCTGTTTTTTGTCTTCTCATCCATTAAAGATCTTAATGTTTAATGTCAAGAAATAGGTATAATGAACCAATATCGGAAAAGAGGGCAGCATAATAAAAAGTGCTTGTTTTGTGAGACTTTATCTGCTACCTGTTAGTTCTTGAATGATCTTGCTCGTATTCATCCTTTTGTTTTCTGTTTTTTAATCAAAAGACCTGCAAATAGTGGAGCTGTTTCTTTCTAATTTTTTAACTCAAAGAAATGCGAAATTTGAATTTCAAAGGAACTTGCTATTTTTCCTTTTTGGTAAAATCCATTGACTCCTAGATAGGGATTTAGGTCCTTCTATCTAAACTTAATTGGGGTGTTTGGCATCCCCTACCCTAGAAATTCTAACGCTAAGAAACTTTGTTTTCATGTTTTAAGATTTAGGGGATAAGCTCTTCATCGTATATTATAGAACCTTTTGATTCGTGAAGTTGATGAATCTTCAACATGTGTATTCTATATTTGGATTTGCTATGCTATATCCTCCTCCTTAAATTTTGCCTATATAATCTTGTTTTCTCCCTTGGATTGATTTCTCACTCTTTAGTGATCAACTATAATGCCTTACCAGCAACAATCTTCAGAAGTCTATTTACTGAATAGTCATTGGCATTGTTCCTTGAATCAATTTTATTTCAGGTTCTTCAGAGAAAGACGGAAGAGGCTGCAATGGCTACCAAGCGGCTGAAAGAGTTGCTAGAAGCGCGTAAATATTCAGCTCGTGACAATTCAGGTACTCGTTTTTTCTTGATTCATTACATGTTACCAGTTATGTGATTCCATTTCTTCGTTCATTTATCTTCTATACTAACTTAACTATCAGATACTTCAAGTTGGCACTCTAGAATTTTATAGTTTTGATATGAGTTGTGTGAAGTAGTGTTTTTCATCTTGTTGAAGTTACCTTGCAAGGGAATTGTTATACCTTTATTACTTTTTAATACTGATAGAACATTGTTCTCCAGCGACAAGCAACGGAAATGGATTGAATGGGCAGGTGAAATTCCTTTCTTATCCTCTTGTAATATTAATTTTTCCCACTTATTTGATCAGTCCAACTTAGAACTAGCTATGTTTTCAGAGCAATGAGAAATCCTTGCAGCGTTGGCTGGATCATGAGCTAGAAGTCATGGTGAATGTTCATGAAGTTCGTTTTGAGTATGAGAAGCAGAGTCAAGTGTAAGTAGTGAACTCTTTTTAGTATATGTTCACTTGTGCATTCATGCCATTTTTTCATGTCGTATCCATACTCGTGTAGACATGCAAAAGTTAGCATTGATTTTAAAGTATTTGTTTCTTCCTACAGACGAGCTGCATTGGCAGAAGAATTAGCTGTTTTGCGACAAGTTGATGAATTTGCTTCAAAGGGCGTTAGCCCTCCTCGGGGTAAAAATGGTTATTCTAGGTAAAGCTTATTTTATTATCAAATATTTTGTTTCTTCAGATACCATACTGTTATTTGGAACTTTATTAACGAAAGCATTAACATGTTACATTTAACTTTGAATTGACAAAATATTTATTTTCAACTGTTAACTGTCCAGGGCATCTTCAATGTCCCCGAATGCAAGAATGGCAAGAATTGCTTCTCTTGAAAACATGCTTAGTATTTCGTCAAATTCACTTGTCGCAATGGCTTCACAGCTTTCGGAGGCAGAAGAACGGGATCGTGCTTTCAATAGTCGTGGGCGCTGGAATCAGCTGCGTTCTATGGGGGATGCAAAAAACTTGCTCCAATATATGTTCAATTCTCTCGGGGATACAAGGTACTTCTACAATCAAACGCATTTCCCTCTTTCCTTATTACTAAGAAATATTTTCCTTTTTCTTCGTTGAATAATGATTATATTAAATATATTCCTTGCAGCTTCCCATTTGTGTTGTACAAAATTATTGAGATGCCATAATTTCATTTTACTCATCTATAATCTGATTTGATGTAATTATACTAGGAAACTTCATTAGAATTGGAAACATGGGGTTGAAAAGGAATACCGATTATTTACATGTGCAGGCACTTTATCTGGTATGAGAGAGAGAAAAAAGTAACGTAGGTTGTAATCAAACAATTATAGGATAACGAAAAATAAAAGAAAGCCCCTATTTGACAACCATTAAAAAGAGTTTTTTGGGAAAAATGAGTTTTGAAGTAGCGATTTCTTGGAGAATGCATGGTTAAAAAGTGAAAAAGTTTTGGGCTTACGTGCAAAATATTTTATTGTGAAAATGTGTGGTTGAACATGGGTTTGAGAATAGAATATTTTAATGGTTGTCAAATAAGGGCTAAATAATATCTCTACTAATATTCATGAGAGTATCTTATATTATGTTGAAACACAGAGATCAAGGAATGAAATATGTTAATTGGAATAAAATCAATGGGGACATGCCTTTTAAACTGAATCTGGATTTTAACAATTTGTATGAAACTGTATTTTCATGATCAGAATAAGGTATTTATCAATTTCATGATATTAACAGGTGTCAACTGTGGGGAAAGGAAATTGAAATCAAGGAGATGAAAGAGCAACTGAAGGAACTTGTAGGTTTATTGCGACAGAGTGAAGTCAGAAGGAAGGAAGTTGAGAAGGAGCTAAAATTGAGAGAGCAAGCTGTAGCCATTGCATTAGCATCAACACCTCCAGTATGAATTGCTTTTGCTTATATTTATTGGTCATCTTTTTTATTATTATATTTTTTCTTGCTACCCATGTCTTGACTGTTCTGCTGTTGCAGGGAAACTCTCTCAAACATGTAGCTGATGACATGAGCAGCCCTTTGTCGCCAATTCCAGTGCCAGCTCAGAAACAACTTAAATATACCGAAGGAATTGCTAATGGTTCAGTCAGAGAGTCAGCAACCTTCTTGGATCAAACACGAAAGGTTGATTTCATGCTCCTTATTTGTTGGACAGTGTGGAACCTATTTATAGTATTCACTTGTTCCCTCGACCGCGAATCAACCTATATTGAGCATTCACATGTTTGTATTAAGTCACCGTAGTTTCCTATGTTAAAAGTAGGAACCTGAAGGAGGCCGAAGGTGTCTTTCCTGTAAGTGAGAAGAGACAGGTGTTTGAGATAAATATTGTAATATCATGCTTTATTATAGCGAAAAATATGTGGCTGCAAATTGATGTAGCTCTCACATTTAGGGTGAACAACTATGGATCTGTGTATTTGCTCATGTGTGTGTCTGACTTAACATTGCTTAATGTTGTTCTCAAGGACTGGGATTAGGGCTTTTATCTCTTAACATTAATTTGTGAATTTTGCTTTATGCTGTTTTGTTTGGCTTACGAAAAATATTTTTGGTGCTTGCAGATGGTGCCTATTGGACAGTTGTCAATGAAGAAATTAGCACTTGTTGGTCATGGTGGGAAACTGTGGAGATGGAAGAGGAGCCATCATCAGTGGCTGTTACAGTTCAAATGGAAATGGCAAAAACCATGGAGACTCTCGGAATTGATTAGACACAGTGACGAAACGATCGTGAGGGGAAGGCCTCGTCCCCAGTCTCTTCCAGATGTTATGTATAGAAATGGTCGCTAGCTTATGTATCTCCAACCGTGTACATTCTTTTCTGAATTCAGCCCCAATACATGGCACAGGGATGTGCGTGGAAATAAGTACAGGTAAAATTCATATTACTGAGATGAATCAATATTTTCAATGTACGGAAGATCTCTCGAGTCTACTGCATTCCACTGTTGGAAAATTTTAGGCTTTTCATATCATGGTTTTAGCTATTATCTCACAGAAAGGATTTACTAGTTTGAACAATGTGAGAATTAATTCTTGAAAATCTAGAAGCCATTTACTAAAATGATGCATAGTCAAAGATGGGGCAAAAGAATTTGTCTGAGAGTCCTGTATGGATTCTGATCGATGGTGGATGCTAAGGATAACGTAGTGTAGTAGATCAAGTGATGAATCGAATGCAGTGGCGAAAAAGAATTCACATATCCCACCTCAAATGTATCGAGAATAGGCTTAGTTTGTTGTTGTAGTTCCAAGTGTATTGATTGCCCATTGAATATTGGGATAGAGGAATCGACTCAATTGGAGACATTCTTTTTCCTTGATACGTCTGTCCAATACTAGAATTCCTTGTGCATCATTAATCTGTATTTTCTTCACACCTATGTTTTCTTATGAAGTTTAAGCCTTGTACTTCATTATTTGATATACATGTACTGTAATGCAGGTAAGGTATAAGTGGCAGTCCAGAGAAGTTGTCATGTAGGTGGTAGAAATGAATATAACATGTAATGGTTTGTTGACCCCGGAATTTTGTAACTGTGGTTGTGTTCGATAGCATCTTATGAATTCGTACGGTTGCTGGATGATTTCACCCGAGTTATTAGAGGGAAGATTGGACGAACCATGGGAGATTTCAGATTTCTGATACGCCAAAGATGTTTGATTTTGCACATCCCTGTGGTTCACGATGTGTATATTTCTTGTCCAGAGTCGACTCTTGTGAAGGAAATTTTCATCTAGTCACAGTAGCTGTGTGTCGATTTTTTTTTTTTTTTGAAGATTTTTTTTTTTTTAAGCTTTTTGTGAATTTTTTTGAGGGTGAATTGGCCTATAGTACTGTATGTTGTGTGTTAGCGCAGTATTGATGTCGTTCAAAGAAACAGACTTTGCAGCATTCCTTGATTCTAAAATAGGTTATTCTTTTGTGGATGTTTAGCCATTTTCTTCAGTGTTTGTATGTAACAAAAATTGAATCTGACGGAAGAAACTGAAACTTGCTTTTAAACAAACTCCTCTCTCTGGCCATTTTCTTCAGTGTTTGTAACAAAAATTGAATCTGACGGAATAAACTGAAACTTGCTTTTAAACAAACTCTCTCTCTCTCTCTCTCTCTCTCTCTCTCTCTCTCTCTCTCTCTCTCTCTCT
>CAIGRK010161835.1:0-19048 GCA_903798315.1 Fraxinus greggii
CTGTCGAATTGGTGTTACAATCATTTTCTTTGTTTTTAACAATTTTTTTCCTTTTTATTGGGTAAAAAAAAGTCCTGGGGAGATATCTAAAAATAAATAAAAAATTGCGAAAATATCAGGATATGTATAACACACCACCTTTTGGAGCAGTTATCTATATGTGGTACATATATACTCATCCACATATATGCTAACATGATACAGTTACAAGGCTTCAAGAGTTCGTGTGTTCACGATTTTATTTCCTTCTACATAAATTTTTGAAAAATCCATAATAGGAGAAAAAAATGTACAACTTCTGTCAAGGAATGGTAACTCTTCTGCTCAAGGAAGGTGATGAGTTAATTATTTCCTGTCCGAGCTCGTTTATCTTGTTCAGAAGAAGCTCCTGCTCTGTCTCAAGCTGAACCATGTACTCTGTTTGAGTTTCGTGCAGACTTTCGAGCTCACTTAATGATTTTGAAACTCCTTCAAAATCATCATCGTCTACCAACGACTGAAGCTTGATCATCATATCCTTCATCTGATCAAATCCAACATCGAATATGAGATATTATATTAGAAAAGAAGACTTGATCATCATTTACTAAGGGCCTATTTGGGATAACTTTTACTTTTGCTTTTTGTAAAAAAACTTCCGGAGAAAGTCATATTTGGTCAACTTCCTCTAAAAATCCTTCTAATTAGACAGTATTTCCAGAAAACTACCCAAATAGGTCCAAAAGCAGCTTCTTAGTATTAAGAGAAGCTTTTGGCTTTTCAAAATCCATGCTAAACAGAGCACAAGTTATGGTGATGGTAGTAACCTGGTTAGAAATTTGATGGTGCATTTTAGCTGGGGACAATTTAGAATCTGAGCTTGGTTTCTTCTCCAATTCAGGGATTTTTCGTGTAATTTGAATATGGATCTCGCCCCGTTTTACTCCTTGAAGTGGTATCCATTTGTCAGCCATCTGATTGGGAGGCAACAGTTGATATTCGACTACACAATCTCCTATTTTTGATGTGGGCAACAGTGCGTTATGATCTTTTACATGCAACTCGAGGAGACTACCATCATCGGGAAATTCTAAAGTCTGATGCCATTTCGGATTCAGTGTTTTATATATAACCTGCAAGGTCATGCCAAAGTAAGTTGATGCCAAAAGAAGTGATTAAGTACAAGAAAGCTGAAGAAAGGATATGCATTAGTTACACACGTCTAACCTTAGTACTTCTCTTCAAGTTTCCGTAGTGTACTCTCACATATGGATCACTTGTTCCTCTGAGATCAGCAGCAAAAAGATCTCTAGCTTCGATCAGAACAAGTTCAATCCAACCATTACCTGAACTTGCATGTGAACCCTGAAGAATGCCAAAACACACAAATAATCATTATAAAGATTTCACTAGCTTCCTATTGGACGGTGAACGACATTAAATCATAATGGAATCTTCCTATCAGTCTAAGCTCGGGGTCAGCTAAGTTTTAGAAGCAAAAAGTTTTTACTTATTTTTAAGCTTAGCGAAACATGCTCGAATGGATGCTTAAAAATTTCACATCCCAAATCATAATCGGAAGCTTTCACTTTAAAATAAGCATACCTTAGTTCCTTCATCATCTTCAACTCTCACTGCTTCAATTTGAAGTCGCAGCTCTCCAGAATTCACTTTTTCGAGGGGAATACATACATCTCTTATCGAACCTTCTATAAGACCTTCCAAATTAACTCGTGCACTACCAATGGTCTCGTCTCCAAATGTTTCTTCTTGGTAACACTTCATCTTTAAATATTCACCCCCTCCTATTTCATCAAATTCAAACTTCTGATTCCAGGCTGGATTTGAAGTATATGAGACAGTTTTGGTTCTTTTGGAAGCCTGTGAATAAATATATACATCAATGGAGTCAAAGTAGTTCGATTAAGTACATACATATTAGTGCTTCCACATATCCATATACAACATATATGACTGTATAATACATTAACAGGTCTCACCAGCATATATTCAAATTAAAGGTATTGGACCAAAGTTACATTCAATTAGAGATGATGAATGAAACTTCTAAATGACAGTAAGATGCACACAAATGAAGAAAATGAGATCTATACCTTCCCATAATACAATTTAACGTAAGGACCAGATTTCCCAATTTTGTCCTTCACAATAAGGTCCTTCCCTTCAACCACAGTTATGCAAATTTTCCTCCCAGTTTTTGAGATGAAGTTTGATTCCCTGTCTAGTGAATGCTGAGAGCTCAGATTGAAATTAGTCAAGCTGTGTGAACCATCTGCAAATTGCCACTCTTTCAATACAAGCTTCACCGTCAACTGCAAGGTGGTTTTAAACAAAGAAGGTTTGTTTATTGGCAAAATAGTTCAACAATATAGATTTTTTTAGTACGGGTATGAATATATGATGCAAAAAGAGTTATACAACTCAGAAATTTTTTGTTTACATTATTGAGTTGCATTTGTAGAAGTTGTAATAAAAAGAAACAGCACCAATCTGGTGGCAAAGCAAGGTGATAGGTGTATGCGGCAGCTGTGGTTGTATAGTGATCATAGAAGTTGTGGATTCGTTCATTGCATCAGAGAAGGTTATCTTGGAGTGCATTAATAGTGGGGTGCCCAGGGTTGGGGGGTTCGAGGCTTTGGTGTTGTGTGGTGGGTGTGTAGATTGGGCTGGAGGTGGTGCCATGGTGGTAATAAGAGACTATAGAAGACACAAAGACGTTCATCTGCATTTACAATCGGTGAAGCTTAAAGTGCATTATGCCACTGTTGGAGCAGTAATGGAGGATCCAAGTACGAGAAGAGAGTCATGATAAATTAGACTTTTGCTACTTGCATATAATAACAAGATATAAATTATTGTATTCAACTAACTGATTGTTTTTGAATGTTATTAGACCTTATTAAGATCCATTTAATTTAATGGATTATTGAACAATCCAAAAACATCAATTAGTTTCCACCAATTACAATGGGTGAATTTGAATGGATATTACTACTAAGACATCCAAATATCAATTTCTTCAATTACTGCTGGAAAGGTGGTTCAGTACATTACAAGCCCTGATGCCTAATATCGCCATGACCAGATTCATATGCACTTTCTATTTGATATCTTAACAGCAGCTGTCTTATTTACCAATATGGATGGTCTAAATTCAGAAAATAATATATAGAAAGGGAAAACGGACATTTAGATTTATATAGCCTCAGTGGTTAGCGATCCACAAGAAAATGGATAAAACATACCACCCCTAAATTAACGCCCTCAAATGGAACAGCTAGCGATCCACAAGAAAATGGATAAAACATACCTCCCCTAAATTAACCCCCTCAAATGGAACAGTCATTTCAATTTCTTTTCCACATAACTCAGCACGCTCGGCAATGACGGTGGAATCAGCTCCCGTCGCCCAAAATATGGTTGAGTCATCCGGAGCATATCTCATCTGTATTGATTAGGTGGAAGAGATCATGTTAGAAAGTGTCGAAACAAGTTAACGCAATATCAAATGCTGGGAACCTAATCTTCCTCAGAAAAATAATCTACGATGTACCCTCTCTAAGGCAATAGGAAACATGAATTGGACATACAATTGTTCAGTTTTTCCCCAATACAGAACAAAGTTTTTGCATAATCCTTTACTAATAACTCAAACTTGTCGTGTCAAAATTGTATCAAACTGAAACCATCAAAACTCGAACATTCTAAATCACATTGCTTAACCTCAAATTGGAGAGAACTAGCAACAAAAGACTGTACCTTAATTTCACAGCTCGTAAGGTAGTCATATTTCGCACTGGCAGGAGTACATTCATACAGATGGAATCTAAGAATTCCTGCATCGTTATGTAAGATCATATTGAATGTTGAGTCCCAAGTAGGATTAGATCCTGTTCTCACATTTGTTCTCCTTGTCAATTCTTCGAGTTCAATCTCCACAAATGTCTGCAGCTTTTTCTTCTCAAGTTGATCCTCTTCACAAGAATCTATTTCCGAACACTTTTGTCTTCTGGAGGGGCTGCCCTTACAACCGCTCCTACAGATTTTTCTAGCAGAGAGAACTGTGATATATAGTACACCACCGACAGCTTTCTTTTGTAAGTCTGAGGCTGGCAAAGCAAGACACTGGCGGCGAGGTTCGACCATTCTCTTACTTAGCGTATCAGTGGCAAGTTTAACCTGCAAATGATACAAGTGAAAACGGGGAATGAATATTACATGGATCATGTGCACGAAAAGAAGGAAAAAGAAGGTACTCCACGATTAGTTAGATTCAGAACAAGTTTTACCACATTTAGAGTTAGTCGCCTTTCCTATTTTGTATGAAAAAGCTGTTAAATTATTAAGAGTACTGTCCATGGTCCATTATTTTTAGTCACTGTTTATCAACTCCCAAAACAGCCCCCAAAACTCACTTTAGCCACTTCCTTCACAAAATCATCCCTAACCACTGCCAAACTTTAGCCAGAAATTAAGTCCGCGAAAAGGAATTCCTCGTGTTAACTACTCTTTTCTCCTTCTTCGAAAATCGCAGATAAAGCTTGCTAGTTCTGCTCCAGAATAGGGACAAAAGTACTGTTTATTTTTATTGATGTGGCAAATCTAGTGCTTACAAAATGAGAAACAAAATATTTGAGAAGGATTCACAAAGATATTTTATCAATTACAAAGCTGGTTATTTCATCAACTGAGTTGTCTCCAATATTAGTGTAAGAAATAAGATGAATTAAAATAGAAATAAGAAATGTTGGTTGCTAATTAAAATTGAATATTGTTTTTTTACGAAAATCCAAAATGTAATCAAATGAGGACCATTACCAGCCATGACGAAACGCCCGGTAGTTCTGTTGCAGGTAGAGATTGGCTACCGCCACTCCCGAAAGCAACACCAATTCTCACATCTGGAGTCGATACAAATGAGTACAGAATAGCTTTTCCATCTAGAATTGGCATCAAAAGAAGCTGTAAAACAGAAGTTTGACATTATTATTTCACAGCATAACAATTTCAAAGTTACGAAAAAGGATACAAACTATGCAATATTTTCAGAAGTTTTCGAACTCAAATATGTAACAAATATATAGAACAGGAGTACATAAAATATCATCCTCATAGTTAAGTAGAATGAAGCTCTCTAATCTTTGGTTTTTCTGCTCAACTTATATCTAATAAACAATGCCTGCAGGGAAATCTTAGAGCTTTCAATATAACAAAATTTTGCAGCACAAGAAATAGCACAAAAAAGTGCGTCATAAATAGTGAGAATCAAATAACTTTCTAAAAGGGGGAGTAATCTAGTGATGTACTCGGGCATAGGGCAATAGTGAAACTGCAATAGTTAAATTATTGGTGGTAGAAGCTGAATTGCCAGAACATTCAAAATAAAGAAAAGAAGGAATCAATTAGAGGTAGTACTTCTCATATATTGCCAATGATTCTTAATTTAGATTTCCTAAATTATAGTCATCACTATGAACAACATGCACTTCCATGCAGAGTGCAGCTAAGTAACAATTTAACAGTGATCAACTAAATAGATAAACAAAATCCATATAATTAAACTGATATCCAAAATATAAACATAATTTTATTAAAGTAATCAACATGAAGTATTGATGAGAGATGATATTTTCCCAAACATTAGTCCAAAAAATAATGAGAAAATAAGATAAAATATGGTACATACATCACCCTTGACGTGGATGCTATTTACGACGATCCGAGCTGTTCCTGTTAATGGCTTAGCCATTTTAGCAGACAACATGATATTTATTTCAGTTGTGTCCCAGTCAAAACCCAAACGCATAATTTGCTGTTTTCATATGAAGTGTCAGTTATATATTTGTCCATGGAAATAAAAAAACGAGACAAGGGATTTGAGGAACATATATGCACAATCATAGGAATTAGTCAAGTATTTAACGAGCTCAAATCACAGATACAATCAGCATGATAGATAAATGAAAACAAGAAATGTAACACATTAACGTAATACGAAATAAACTAACAAATCTGCAGAAGGAATAAGATAAAAGCATTGGTTCTCCATTTTCACAATGAATGAGAGTGAATATTAAATTTTGGTCACCTTCGCCTCCTATCTGAGTATAATAACGGATCCCAGAGATATTTAACAGCCAAGAACGGAGGCGAATAGCTGATAAACTTCTTTCTTATCAGATCTAGCATTGAAATAGTACTATCTACAAATTATACGTTGAGTCTGCACATGTATACTAAAATATTGTACCTTAATCTGAAATTTACGTTTTATCCTATGGATCATATTTCTACCTTTCTGTATCTAGAGTTAGTTTTGGAGAGATTTTTCCAAGTGAGAAATTATTTTTTTGGGGAATGTGTGGTTAAAAATTAGGGAAAGTTACGAGTCCCATAGAATATGTGGTTGAAAATTATTTTGGAAAAAAATGATTTCAAAAAATATCTTCCAAGCGAACCCTTAGTTATCTGGTCTAGTGACTTCGCTCAACCAGCTTCTTCGTTTCGAGATTTTTTCTTCTTTTAGAAGTCTGTGTATCTCTTAAAGCATATCATATCCATAATATATACACATACGTAAATGAAGCGATGTCAATTAGGCACTTTTCAGATAAAATGAAGTATTACTCTATGTTTGGCAAAGCTTAGAAGTGCTTAGTAGTTGGTCAAACTACATTTTATCCTCACATTCTATAGAACCCACAATTTATAAGCACTTAAAAGTACTACCAAACAAGCACTTATTCTTTTTTGTTCAAAGTTCGAATATGTTGTTCAACTTGAAGAATGTGAACTAACACATCAAATTACAACAGAAACCAGACCTGATTGCCTGAAGTTGCCCAGCGAATTCCATGAAGTCCTAATATAGGAGGACGGGAACCTAGTGAAAATCCTTGTAACTCAATCTTCTCCTATAGAAATATTTGCATTTTATCAGCTATCATTTTAATACTTCAAAATTAACAGTAGGCAACGAATCCGTAACGTGATGTAGATGAAAAAGGAAAACTTACAATCAACATTGGTTTTTGATGCTTCAAGCGTCTCTGCACATTTAGAAGGAGAAGACAATTAAAGCATTAGAGATAGAACTAACAGCTCACTTTTATACTCCAAGGTACATAATTGTTCAAGATAGAGAGAGATTAAAAATGATAAACCCACATGCAAACGATGGTCTCGATACCTTTAGGAGACGGAACAAGTGTTTTGAGTTTTATTAGCTAAGGGAGAATTAAGTTCTACTATTGACGATCTTTAAAGGCTAAAGTAAAACGAGAGGGTTTGATAAAGTAAAATGAGAGGGTTTGATGCAAAGCGAATTCACAATATTGGTTATACTAGCATACTACGGAACGGCATTTATATTACTCTATTTTAGCCTAATTACAGCATGATGGATTTTCTGAAAATGTTACATCACAAGTGTATGTGTATACATCCATGAATATAGAACAGTAAAACCGGTCCATAAATATAGAACTGAATAGTTACCTCAACAATAGATGAGAATCTTGAAGAAAGCTTTGGGCTTATATAATTTGGCCATAAATCCAGCAATAACTTGTTCAACCATTCACACTGTTCTAAAGGGGTTACTTGCTGCATACACACAAGCAGTGCAAAACGTTGACATCCAAATAAAAAAAAATATGCTTGTGTGTGTGTGTGTGTGTGAGAGAGAGAGAGAGAGAGAGAGAGAGAGAGAGAGAGAGAGAGAATTATATATATATATATGTATTGTCAATGAGATTGGAGAAGATTACGCAATATTCATCTACCATAATTACACACATAATTGATTGTAAATTATTGTAATTGTACTTGGGATGTAATTTTCTATTTGATGGAAGAGACCCGAACGGGAACAGTATTCAACCTAAAACTTTTTCACGGTATCAAAATCTACCTCTCGAATCCATAGCTAAATCTTTAACTTCCTTTGGTCTTGCTCCGATCAACAGTGTAATTTGAGGCTTCGACTTTGATTTTGCCTTGGGTTGATTAACTCCTTGTCGAAAGCTTTGGTTTGAGAATCTGGGTCGACCAATTTCAGGACGGCAACTTCATCTCCTTCTGAGCAGTGTGGATTTCTGGTGGTTTCGATGTCTCTGTATCATAGACACATGATTTTGGTGCGTTTGATGTCACTGTGTTTGCCGAGTTTTCTGTTCGATTATGGGATACCGTGGACCTGTTTGGTTGCAATTGATTCTCAGATCAACTCGGTGGTACCGTCAATCTGTCGGCGATTTGCTGTGTCAACGAATTAATTGTCTAGTGAACGTAGATTTCGGTGTTCCAGAATTGGTGTAACTTGGGCTTTGATATTTCAAAGTATTTTATTGGGCTGTGAAGGTTAATTTCCTGTGGTAGGCTGTTTCACGTGTGGGTCGTGCTTGTGGTTGTGTGGGCCAGTTTTATTTGGCGGATTTTAATTTGTGTGGGCCAATTTTTTTGCCGGACTTTACTTTGGGTGGGTCAATTTTATTTGGCGAATTTTACTTTTGTGTGGGACCGATTTCATTTAGCTGGATTTTTTTCTGTGGGCCAATTTTATTTGGATTGTTCAATAAGGCGACACGTCGGTGGAAGCATTTTGTGTTAAATTCACAGGAAAGAATTATTCCACCTGGGAGTTCGAGATGAAGATGTTTTCAAAAGAGAATGAGCTTTGAGGTTATATTGATGGGTCATCTAAAGCACCTGAAGATGCCAGGATCTCAGTGCTCGGGAAACGAATAGTGTTCGTATTATTTCTTGAATTTCTGGGTCTATGGAGGCACACATGGTGAATAATTTACTTTGATTCACGACTGCAAAGGAGATGTGGGAGTATTTAAAGCGTATTTATTATCAGAACAATAATGCTTGAAGATTTCAAGTGAAGTTAGAGATTGTCAATTACACTCAAGGCAATCTTACTATTGAGCAATATTATTCTAGATTTTTGAACTTGTAAAGCGAGTACTTCAACATAATTCATGCTAAGGTCCCTGCAGCAATCCGGTTCCTTCATTGGATGTATGTCAAGGTGCTGCCCAAGGACGGTAGAAGGCTAAACTTCAGTGTTTTTGATCCAAACGATACGGTCATATTGCTTATAACTATCCTTAGAAAGTTCGCAATTACTGTAAGCAACCAGGGCATAACATCGAGGATTGTCCCACAAGACTTCCAAATTGACATGCTAATGCATTTCAGGCCCATGTTCAAAGTACTACTTTGGCACTCTAACAAGCTAGCATCAGTCAACCTGTTTTTGCACCAAAAATGGTACAACAGATGATTGTTTCCGCCTTCTCTGCCTTGGGCTTACAAGGTAAGGGTCATGTTGTTTCTTCGCCTTGGTTTGTTGATTCAGGGACATCAAATCACATAACATGTAGTTTTGATTCCTTACATAACCTCAACGCTATACTGGAACACAACACATTCAAATTGCCAATGGCAGTACTCTCTATTTCACTGCTATTTTTGATATTGTGTCTTGCTTTGATAATGTTTTTGTGTCTCCAGACTTATCTACAAACTTGATTTCAGTTGGTCAATTGGCTGATAATAACTATGATACGTGTTTCTCTCGTACTGATTTTATTGTGCAGGATCAGGGGTCGGGGAATGTAATCCCAAAGAGGCCTGAAGTCGGAATATTGTTTCCATTACAGTTTACTATTCCTATTGCTATGTCTTTAGCTTGTATTACTATTGGACGTAATCATGAAATTTGGCATAAAAAACTAGAGCATCCACACACTTTAAATGTGGTTTGTTGGGTAATAAAGATCCGTCTTAGATCTTCAATCTGAATCTTGATTGTAATATTTGTAAACTTGGGAAAAGTAAGACTTTCATTTCTCACTCAAGGCAGACTTGCTGATAAATGCTTTGAAATTATTCATAGAGACGTTTGGGGCATAACACCTTTAACTTCACATGCTTAGTAAAAATATTTTATGACTTTTATTGATGATTTCAGTCGTTACACTTTGATATATTTTCTTCATTCTAAAAGTGAGGTCTGTACTACTCTTAGAACTTTTGTAACTTACATTGAGATATAGTTCTCTGTCCGCATTCAGATTCTAAGGTCCGACAATAGAGGGGAATATATGTCTCGTGATTGTCAGACTTTCTTGCAAAAAAAGGGTATTTTCTCTCAAAGCTCTTATCCATACACTCCTCAACAGAATGTAGTTGTCGAAAGAAAGAATAGTCACTTACTAGATGTTGTTCGAGTGTTACTTTTGGAATCTTTGGATCCCTCTAGATTTTGGGTTGAAGCTCTCTTCACAGCCGTACACCTGATTAATTGACTTCCTACTCAGCATTTGGACTTTGACTCGCATCATTTCCGTCTGTATGGTACACACCTTAGTTATGACATGTTACGTACTTTTGGGTGTTTGTTGTGTTCATCTACCTCGTCATGAACGTCATAAACTTGTTGCTCGGTCTATACGATGTGCTTTTATGGATTACAGTATTGCTCAGAAAGGTTTTGTTTGTTAGGATGGTTTTGCTAATCACTTTCGTATATCTCGGAATGCGATTTTTTTTTTTTTAGAATCAATATTACTTCCAGCAACATGTTGTGGACTCTTTTGATTTAGCTTCGCTGGTTAATTGAGGATGACTCTCGATCTATTGAATGTTTTAAACCCAGCGTGGTAAGTCAGAGATGAAAGCCCCAGCCCCATATCCCTTTCCCGACCCTAATCCCATTCCAGACGCTATTACACTTAGGCGATCCACTCACATTACTCGCCTTTCTAATTGGTATGGTTACTCTACAACTTTATCTCATATTATAGTTCCTACTTATTCTCAGGCAATTAACCAAACATGTTGGGAGAAAACTATGCAAGAAGAACTTCAGGCTGTCCAAGAGAATACATACGGGATATTGTTCATTCTCCTTTTGTCATCAGACCTATTGGGTGTAAATGGGTCTATTGTGTTAAATTCCGCTCCAATGGGTTGTTAGAGAGCTATAAAGCTCGTTTTGTGGCTTTTGGGAATCGTCACTAATATGGCATGGATTATGAGGAGACATTTGCTCTTGTTGCCAAAATGACAACGGTTCGGACTCTACTAGCTATAGCTGCTTCCCGGGGATGGTCTTTACGACGGATGGATGTCAAGAATGCTTTCTTACATAGCGACCTTAAGGACGAGAACTACGTGACACCCATTACGGGGCCTCTTTTTGTTGCCATCTTCTGATGTGTGTAAGCTGAAGCGCTGACTTCATAAGTTGAAGCAAGCTCCTCGTGCTGGTTTGATAAGATTCGATCTACTCTTTTGGGTTTCTCATTTACCCAGAGCAAATATGATTCATCACTCTTCATTTCTAACACCGAAGCGAGTACTGTGCTTCTCTTGGTCTATGTGGATGGTATTGTTATTATAGGGACTAACTCCAGATTGATATCTCAACTTCAAACCCAACTGAAGGATTCTTTTCACATGAAAGATTTGGGTCACTTGCAGTATTTCTTAGGTCTTGAGGTGCTTTCAAGTCCAGTCGGAACTTACCTATATCAGCACAAGTCTATGAAGGAGTTGATTACTTTAGCTGGACTTCAGGATGGTCGCTCAGTTGACACTCCTTTTGAGGTGAATGTAAAGTATCGTAAGGATGACGGTGATCTTTTTCCGGATCCCTCTCTATATCGTCAACTAGTAGGTAGTTTGAATAATCTCACTATTACTCGACCCGATATTTCTTTTGCCGTACAGCAAGTTTGTCAGTTTATGCATGCTCCACGACATCTGCACTTGGCTGTGGTACGTCGCATTATTCGATACTTGCTGGGTACACTTGACAGAGGGCTTTTCTTTACTGCCAATTCTTCTCTTGAGTTGGTAGGTTATAGTGATGCAGATTGGGCAAGTTGTGGAGATACTCGTAGCTCGATTACGGGTTGGTGTATGTTTCTTGAGGGTGCGCTTATTTCTTGGCAAAGTAAGAAGCAGGAACGCATCTCTAAATCTTCTACTAAATCTGAGAATCGTGCTATGTCTTGTGCATGTTCTGAGATTGGTTGGGTACGTAGTTTTCTAGCAGAGCTTGGTTGCCCTCAGCATAAACCTACCCCTCTTGATGTTATAACACTAATGCCATTTAAATTGCTGTCAATCCAAAGTTTCATGAGCGTACTAAACACATTGAATTTGATTGTCACTCTATCCGAAGGCTTATAATGGTCGCGTTATTTCTCTTCCACATATCACCCGTGATGTTCAGATTGCTGACATCTTTACTAAGGCGATGACGAAACAGCGATATCAGTTTCTTATCTACAAATTGATGCTTCTTGATCATCCAGCATCAATTTGAGGGGGGATGTCAACGAGATTGGAGTAGATTATGCAATATTCATCTACCATAATTACACATATAATTGATTGTAAATTATTGTAATTATACTTACCATATTTACGATGTATGTCATTTTCTATTTAATGGAAGAGACCCCGAAATGGGGAATGGTATTCAACCTAAAACTTTGACATGTATATGATACAATGAACTTGAGAGAACAATTACCGAATTCTGTAGCGTCACTTGCATCCATTTCTTATTCAAATCTTCCACTAAATTTCGACGTTGATAACTTCCATACTGAACAAGAAAGAAAATCCACATCTCATGTTACAGGTATCAGAATTATCCTTTCATTCTACTCAAAGTATGCAGCCAAATCAAAAGAAGGAATTTGAAACAGAAAAATACGTGATGAAACAAATGATGGCACTGGCGAATGAATTTTTCAGTTTTAGGCTACTCATGCTCACAACTACCTTATTTTCTGTTTAAATTTGAAACAGAAAAACACAGTATCCTCTACAAATGTTAACTTTCACAGATGTTATTCAGTTCCCTCATTTTGATCTTTTAAAGAACATTCAGTAGAGAATGTCTTTAGCTGCATACTTTATTCAGTTTCCTCAATAAATTTGGGGAATAAAACTTTTGGGCACATTAAAGATCGTGAAACCACAAGATGAATGAATATTTTTGTAGGAACGTGAAATTAAAATTTTGGGCACAAGAAAAATGTTTTGGACTGTAATAGCCCATGTTTATCAACCATTATTTCAGAGCTCTTTTTTCTCAAACTCAAACTCATTTTGGCAAAATATTTTGCCTGTAAACCAAAAGCTTTTTCAAAAATTCACTATTCCAAAACTTACATTCCTACTTTAATGGTAGACAAACAAGGGCTAAGTATCAAAGATATTAGTACCACATTTTCATTGCTTTTCGAATAGGAAAAGAATAATCTTTATTCCCAACCAATTTCAAATCAACTGCACGAATAATTTTTTTCTAGTCAAGTTGATTATAGCCACGTTAACTGATCGACCTAATAAAATCAATTTATTGCTAGACTCTTAAGCTATTAAAGCCAAAAGATAAGTAAGGAAATCAATGAAATCAATTTATTTGAGTTTTCAGATTTAATGACTAAGCTGTCAATTTTCAATTCCACTTAAAAGTACTGCAATATTCGAAATTTGGAATTTAAAACAGATTGTACAGTATTTACAAGATCAAAGGACGGAAAAGCAGCATAAAAATATGAAATTTATGATGTAACTAAATCAAGAGAACATAAGTGGAACAAAGCATATCGTTTCAAGTGTGTATAACTTGTTTGACAATATTCCACAAAGAGTAAGATTCGCTGTGTTTGCATTTCCAGCAAGGAATAGGCACATGAATGATCAAGAAAATTTCGAAAGGGTTCTTGAAATTACCTGAATAGTAACCCATACAGAGAGAGCAATAGCAACCCAATTTGAAAGAGAAAAGAACCACTTCTCAATTGCCCAAAAAACTAACAAAACTGGAATTACCAAAGGAAGTAGAGGCTTTTCAACCCACAATTTGTTCAAGAATTCCACTGCCTCATTCAAGTCAAAGTTTCTCTTCTTTATCCTACCCATCTAAAAACAATCTATTAAACTAAAAGGAGCAAAAATCACTTAAATTCACTTTCTTGAAACCAGCTCGACTTGCCAAATCATGGCTTCTTCACACATTCATAGGGAGTAAAATATCAAAAATCAAGAAAAAACAAGAAGCAGAATCGATCCCTTTCCCTCAATTAATGAAGAATAAGCAATTATTACAAAAATAATCACTTAACAGTTGAAGAATACGAGGGAATTCTTGCACTGTTCTTATTTGGCAGGCGTAGAGAAGTCTGAGTCAACGATAAATTTATTTAAGAACAATGCAAAGAGGGCAAAGTGTGATGATATTAAAAATTTTCAGTATATTTTCCAACATTTACAGGTGGATCAAAAAAACGAATTCCGTACCTAGATATTTGTTAAACCGCAGTACGGGTGGATGCAAATAAGTTTAACGATGAGTTTGATCCACTTTATTTTTGAAAAATATATTTTAAAATGGTAGAATAATAGAGAATGTGTGGTTAAAAAATAAAGAAAAGTTATTGATGTGATGAAAAATATTATTTTATTAAATAATGTGTGGTTGAAAATGAATAAAAAAATGAAAATAAAATTTTAATGTGACTCTGGACTAAGGCTTTCTTATAATTTCTAGGACGGTATTTTGAGATTAGACTGGAATATGAATTGAATAATAATATTATCTAAATTAATGTGCGCTTAACATCCGTAGTAGCAGAATTTACGTTCTATAATTATTCATCAATCTACAATATATAAAAGATATGAATAAATGAGAAACATTGAATTGAATTTCACATTTTATTGCTTAATTTATTTTTTTTAATCTAAAACACACTTGTTCAATCTTCATAATTTTCATTAATTCATGCATTAAGTTATTTTCATTTTTTATGTTCATTTTTATTATTCTTACACTAGTCAGGTGTCACATTCATTTCCTATTAAATACATTAATTCATAAATAGTTTATATTATAATAATAGAAGATATTTTAGCTATTGTCATTATGTAGGAAAAATAATATTTTAAATAACGATTTTTAGGAAAATATGTGGTTAAGAAATAGAAAACAAATTTGGGTTTATGTGTAAAGTATTTTATTATGTCAATGTGTAGTTTAAAACGAGTACGTATGAAAAATAGTTCAAATAAGGGCTAAATCAAGATTGGCTTGTACTTTTCTACATTCATTTCATATCAAATTATTGTATTTGTATGTAAGTGCATGTTAATATTTGTAATTTGAGCTTTCTATGAATCTAAAGTTAGAGTCGCGTATAAGTTGATGAATCAATCTTTCATTATTTACAATTCAAGCTTTTGTTTTCGTGCATTGTTTACAAACTTAAATAATTTTTTAGATCGCTTGGCAATTAAACTTGACATATTCATAGCTACGTTGTAATGTACATTTTTTTGTTATCTCAATTGATTATTTTTTACAATATAACTTTTCATTTTTAGTCAAATAGAATGAGTTCAATATGGAGAGCAATTTCTTGATACTAAATAGTTATATATATAATTAATTTTTTTTTTAGTTCATTTTAATAGTAGAAAAATTTAAGCATTGTCCATAATTAAATTATAGGCTCTAATATGCCTTACTTATGAATCAAATAAGATTTATTAAGAAAAAAATCATTTGTCCTCAAACTGTAATTTTCTTCTTGATATTTTAATTTTTTCCCTCTTTTCTTGATAGTTAGTCTTCACTATTTTGAGTCATATATCTAGATTTCTTAACTTCTTGAAAAAAATTTAGCTGAATTTTCTCATTGAACAAATATTATTGAATAGTAACATATTAGGTATACGCATCGAAAATGTTGTATAAAAAATATTTATTAAATATGTAAAAAAATATTATGGGGGTATAATCGAACCGGAACCGACTATTCGAGTTTTTGTTTGGTTCCATTGCAAGGAAATGAATGGTACCACTTATAAAATATTCAAAATATAATGAGTGGTTCTGGGTATTGAAACATCCGAAGCTACACACCTGACGCTCATGTCTAGGAGAAACCCTCTTTTTATATTGCTGAGAATGCGCCTAAAAGGAAAGCCTTTGCAATCGAAAACTTTTTTCTCAAGCAAAGATGAATCAAATCCTTTCTTTTATTATAATTAAAGGGAAGGATCAACATGAATGACCTAATCCCTAACCCTAATACTCACATTCAACTGCTTATGTTCTTCGTCAATGTGAGCGTGAAGGTTAAGCCTCCTCACATGTATCATTTAAAGTACCCATATAGCGGTAAGAAGATGGAGTTAATGTGCAGTCTAGAATCATCCTATCGACACATAGGTAGATCATTAATGAGATTTATGTTCATTATATTGTCATAATGGCGTAGTTTAGCTTACCATGTATTTGGAAGGCATTGGTCTGGAATCAAAACAACCATTTCTCAATGGAATTCCTTGTTTGTATATATATATATATATAATCCATCAATTCTTCAGATCATTCCCGTTGTTTCACACTTCTCCCTCTGTCTAAATTTCAATAGCCTCAATCAAGAATCTATAAATTCGTATGACTTGGATTAATTATTTTGCGATTATTTAGTATTGCATATTTCACTATTTTTATACTTCTTTTTTCATATTTTTGTCGTGTACATGTTTGATTTATGATTTATTTTTTTAAATAGATTATATTTTATTTGTGTGATGGACAATAATTTGTGATCAAGACAAGTCTTCTTATTGCCATTCAATTGGCTTTGTTGGGATTTTTGCTTATTCTCACATGGGAAGTTGATATTTGGAGGAATAGTAGCCATAAAGAGTGGCCTAGTGCATTGAAAAAAGGCAGTTGTGCGGTGAGCATGCACAACAAAGGAATTTTATTATTGTTTTATTTGTTAATATATTTTGAAAATGAAAAAAAAAAAAAAAAAATCAATGGAAGGCAAAAATTCATATTTGCTCTTTCTAGTTAAAAACCTTGCCAGAGTAATGATAAAAGAAAGCAGTTGTGATGAGAAATACATCAATCTTGACCTTGAAACTTGGTGGTACTCGCAATATCTGCTAAGGGTGCTAATGAGCATGGACCTCATACATCAGACCTAAATTTTAGTACCATTTGTTCCACAGGTGTTATTAAATAGCTGTTCAATACATAGTAAACGGATAAATAGGAAGTTTCACTTTAAAGTTAACTATTTTCTTGTTGTCATTCAGAGAATCAATTGAACAGTGATTAAGCATTCCATTGATATGCAAATGCTAGTCATACTAACCGAGCATGATTAAGTTGTGAAAAACTAAAGAATACCAAAATAAGAAGCATGAATGTTTCGCAACATAATTAAATACAGATAATTCAGGTCGCGTGCCATACCGCTCCTTCCTTTCCTGCAGATTCTTCATCTGTGTCTTGTAATGATTTTCTATGTACTGCTTAGCTGCAGCGACTCTCTGTTTAGTGAGATTTGAGGCTTCCTCAGAGGAAAGCGTCTTTGATTCTTCTCTTCCACTTCCCATTGAATCCTTCTTACTTGACGAACTCAAGCGATCCTGTGTTTGAAACTTCTGGAACCAACTCCTCGCTGAATCCATTAACTTCTTTCCCTCGGGTTAAGAGGCAATATGTAGACAGCCGCCTAAACAGGCCTCTCGTTGACACGACTCATTTCATTCCCCAAGTTTCAAAACCTTCCAATAACAAAAGGTTACTTAGTACAATGTATCTAATACGCAANCGACTCTCTGTTTAGTGAGATTTGAGGCTTCCTCAGAGGAAAGCGTCTTTGATTCTTCTCTTCCACTTCCCATTGAATCCTTCTTACTTGACGAACTCAAGCGATCCTGTGTTTGAAACTTCTGGAACCAACTCCTCGCTGAATCCATTAACTTCTTTCCCTCGGGTTAAGAGGCAATATGTAGACAGCCGCCTAAACAGGCCTCTCGTTGACACGACTCATTTCATTCCCCAAATTTCCAAACCTTCCAACAACAAAAGGTTAATTAGTACAATGTATCTAATACGCAATGCTGTATAAAATAACAATAACAAACATATCTTATATTTGTCTAAAACTCAAAACCGATCAATAACAAGAGATCCTATGCACATTGAGAAAATTTGATCTATGAAACTAATGAAGGTTGCATGTTATAAAAACACAAACAAGTACACATGATTCCTTGAAAAACAAAGATTTTACTAACCAGTGGAGCAACTTCAGAAAATTTCCGTTGGAAAACTTCACAGATAGAACAAATCAAAATCAGAAAGGAATCCCAATATGATGAAGATCATGGCAATACATCGAATCCCAAGAAAGATAGAAAAAATAAACAAAATTAACCAGCCCAATCGCAAACCATGAAAGTTAACGAATCAAATTCCACAGAATTTCAAACTCCCGCTGTATCATCACATTTATAATACAGAATTCATGAATTTTATATACAGCGGAGAATACGATTCAGTAAAAATGGAGAAAAGGAGTATTATTAAATAAGTATCTGAAGAGGCAAAGCAATAGGCAGAATGAACGGCCTACCGCCAAATCTGTGTCGGAGAGGGAGAAACCCGATCCTGGAAATGCAACAGGTAATAAATAAATAAATATAGGGTGAGAGAAAGAGAGTTAATCCGCCATTTTCGAAGGTTGGAATTGGCGTGGAAGCTATGCTTTTGTGACATTTGCATGATCCCTCCATTTGGTTGTCTTGTTAATAACTGCATATAGTTGAATTTTAAAAATTTCAATTGGGGACAGCCAACAAAATTATTGAATTAAAAATTAATTTTACATGGCTTCATAAAAAAGAAATTATATCTGTACGCTTTATTATTTTTCCATCACTTTTTGATTAAACTAAAGGTCTACTTTCGCTCATTGTCGCACTTACGTTCTAGATATTTTTTAACTTTTCTTTAATTAGCATACTTAGATTCAGACGATAATTTATTCAAAAAAGTTTAAGTCCTTGTTTGGCACACATTAAAATTTTCATTTTCATTCTTCTACTCATTTTCAACCACACATTCTTCAATAAAATAATATTTTCCATCACATCAATAACTTTTCCTTCTTTTTCAACCACAAATTCTCCATCAATCTAC
>CAIGRK010161846.1:0-14916 GCA_903798315.1 Fraxinus greggii
TTGGACGACAAAGAGAGTTTGGTATGACCAGAAAATGGCAGTGATGATGGGTCCACTGGAAGGGAAATATTGATGGTGTATGTCGTTGATTATCTGTGGGGTTTTCAAGTTTCTTGTTGATTATTTGAATTGATGTCGAATCAGCAAGGCATCGAATTCTGTGAGGCAGCAGTACAAGTCTGTGAGACTACATAATATTTTGTGAAATGACCAATGAGTAATGAGCTTTTCACTCTAGAAACGGGGATAGAAGAAGTTGAAATATGCTGTCCATTTCTATAGTTCAAATTGGCACGTTAAGACTGTGTTTGTCTTTTATTATTGAGAGAAAAATAGAGTAATGAATAGTATTTTTTTGAGGAATGTGTAGTTAAAAAGTAAATGAACTTTATTGGTTTGAGTGCAATATATTTTATTGGGTAAATGTGCGGTGAAAAATCTTATTGTAACAAACAATTTTTTAGAATAATGATAGGCAAACACGGGCTAAGAAAAATTAAAATTGATGATAAATTTAATTTTCATGATGTGACAATTTACAATTGGGTGGACAACAAATCTCAAACTATTCCCAAAAAAAAAATGAAAAAAATATTCTATATTTTAAAGAATTGACCCTCAAAATTACTTTAAATTAACATTTTAATTTAAAGAGTGTTTGTCTCTGACCCCTCTCTATAATTAAATGTATTCAAATTATTTTAATTTTCAATTCATAAAAATAATATAATTACTTTTTTTTCCTTCTCTGACAAATTTATAAAATTGGGAGAGTCTCCATCTCGATATTTTTATTTTTCTCTCACTTTCTGACTGCATTAGATTGGTATTAAAATCAATCTACACTTCGTCGTACAATTGAGAGGCTCGTTCTTAAATCTTTTGTACAGGAACTACATCGTAGGAGAAAAAATATATAAGTTTGTCAGGAGATTGACTTGTTTACACAACAAATATCTGATAGAATAACCCAAAAATAATTTTTGATGGTTCATTTTTTTTTTTTTTTATTGGTAGAGTGAATGAGGCGCACAACATGGAAAGAGCCCTTCGAGACATCGATAAGTGCTTATCTAGACTTTTAAGCTCGAAGAATATTGATTATTTGAGCGGGTTTCTACTTAATTTAGAATATACATTGCTTTTACATGTGAAAATCCTGACTTGAGGGTGAATTGACCATAAAGGAGAGTTTTTGGACATTAAATTGGACAAAATGATAGATTTGCATGGTCGTCGAGAAGTTCAAGGACTTGATTGGAGGCATCGAACATATATTTATGTATTCGCAAGTTTTGAAACTTAGTTTCACTTTTGGAGAAGTTTGAGGCTGAACTTGAACACTCTCAACACTTTTGGAGGATCAAGTTTGATAAAAATAAAAGCTGAAGGACCAAAATGGAAGAATTTAGAAGTTGAAGAACCAATACAGAGGCAATTGGAAGTGACATACCTAATAGTAATAATATAAAGTTGGGGACCGAAAGTGTATGAAAATCGAGCTCAAAGATAACCCAGTACAGACACGGTGATCTGGGGACTAGCACACAGATTTAGCGCCCATTTGGTATGGATTAAAATTAAAATTTAAATTTAAATTTAAATCAAAGTAAACAATTAATTTTAACCATATATTTTATAGGTCTCACTACTTTTCAACCACACATTCATTGACTTTTATCAAGATTTACTAAAAATCTAATATCAAATAGTTTCTTGATAGATAGAGGACTCAAGGTGTAATTTTTTACTGTCTAAGCCGCATATTGGTGTCCCTAGGCAAATCCCGATGGCTCCTTGCTGGTAATTTAAGTCAATCATGCTACATGAACATCATTTTGGACATCTTTTATATTGTATCACGAAACAATATATCATTGGACAGTTTTAAAAAAAAAAAAAAAATTTCCCACCCACAACATTTTAAAAACATCGAGGATGTCATCCTCGAATAAAATTTGGGTTTCACCTTTGAGCTTCAATGGGGGAATAGGGGTGCCTTGGCGAGACCCCTGGTCCCACTTTTCCAGTACAAGTTGCAATTTTAGGATTTTGGCATTTTCTATCATGGTTTGGAGAGTTCTTGAGGCCTTAAAACACCAAAAACAAAACAGAACAAAAAGAAAAGAAAAATGCTCTCACATTGTCTTTGAGGACGCGTCATAGCATATCATACATCAATATCCCACAAGGTAAAGACTCTTTGAGAGAGAGAAACGTAAGGAAAAGCATGGTGTTTGGATCACATTCAAGATTGGAGTACTTGGTGCAAGAATTTTGCAGTTTATTTTATGTATCATTTTTTACTTCCATTATTAATGCATCGAGTAATCAGTTACTTTATTGAATTGTGGACAATAAAGAATCGATAGGTGAGTTATTTGTTTAGACTACTCGGAAATTGGTTGAAAGATAGAGAACTACTTTTGCTATTTTTGTGGTCTTAATTGGATATTATTGAATGCGCTTAGTTAAAAAATAATTTTGATTAACATAGAGATATAGTGATTGGATTCAGTTAAGTAAGATTAATTTTACTCGAGAAGTTATCAATTAGTTTAGCGGAATTCAATTGGATACACGGAGTCAATTATTGTTAGAACTCGATTGTTAGATTTTGAACAGCGATTTGAAAATCCAAAATTGCTGAGCACGCATTCATATTAACTTCCTTCCTTAATCTGTAGATTTTCTATAGGAAAATTGGCACATTAAGGGTTTGTTCGAGCCTCATTTTTGGATAATAAATTTTGTAAAACTATGCGCACTAAAGCAATTGTGCATGCAATCAAATTTTCCACTCGAAGACTTCTGATGTGGGGGTGAGGCGGGGGGAGGGGGGTGGCGGCATGCAAGTTATTACCAATATATCACACTACTAGATTAGGCTTAAAGAGTAAAGCCAGCAACATTTGCCCGCTAAAATTAATAGAACTATATGAAATAGATATACAAATCAAGACATTAGATTACATTTCTCAAGTCTGATTGAAAAATACATAAAACAATATCAGATTCTACATAATTGGCCTCCAAAGTCTTACCCTTTTTAAATTTACATACAAGAAGAGAGGAGATGGTAAGCAAGTGAATTTGGTTAGATATCGTGTTCAAAATTGATAGTATCCACAGCTTTCCATACCGGACGACACCAGCAGAATATGAAAAATTGATGGTGTCCTGTTTAATCCAACAATGCAGTTTTGATTTACAAGAGTTCAGTCCGTCTGATTTGCGAATCTTGCAACGAGTCTGAGACTGGCTTGGATTCAAAGAACTTAGCAACAGCCTGATAGAGATTCTCTTCTTCGAATGGTTTGGACACATACCCATCCATCCCACATTTAAGACATTTGTCTAAGGTTGCATGGATAACATCGGCTGTCATCGCCAATATTGGCATATGCCACAAACCATTTTCCGTAGTTCCTTCAATGGCGCATCCTCCGTGCATCTGTTCATTTGCAATACTCTCCATTTGCCTAATCCGTCGAGTTGCCTCAAAACTGCAATTATTGGAAGAAGCAAATATTAGTCTCTTCTCTAAAGAAGTATAAAGACAGCTTAGTCATAAACCTACTGGGATTCTAGTGGTCCTGAAAAGGTACGACACACCAATTTGCAGCTGAATATTTTAAACAATCTCTTTGATAGAAGATCAAGTTTATCACAAACTACAAGGAAGCTGCCTACGTTGGAATAAAGACTAGATCCAGTTATTCAAATCACAAGAAGATTTTCTTTTTAAGTTCAGATATTTCCAATTTTTTCCTGCATCAAAAAGTTTATCCAGTAACATAAGCTACTGCCGATAGCAGGACAGTAACAGATATGCAAATTGTTCTTGCCAGGTTAAGAGACTCTAAAATACAAATAGATGCTACTGTATACCATGTCCCATTGCATCAATCTCTTTTTTAGAGTCCAAATGGCATACAGAAAAGGTTAATTGTATAAAAAAATTCAAGCAATTAAGTATTGGAAATATGATATTACAACTAGAAAATCATCAATACACAAAACAGCAGGTTCGTGACAATTGCAATATTTGGTCAGTATGATATCAAGAGGTCGTGCCTAAATTTCGAGCAGCCTCACACATTTACTGTGAAGGGAATGGGGTAGCAGATTGGTTTGCTTATGAAGCAATGCATAGTGACAACCAGGAATTGGAAGTTGGGAATATAGGAGAGGTGCTAGACTTATTACGACAATATAGGTTCAGATTCCTATATTGGACTAAGTAGTGAATTGATTTTTTTGTGAATTCTTGGAATGGTGGCGGTATGCCCAACTTTATGTTTTTACTTTTCTCTCATCTCCTCTTCATGTAATTTTGGAGATAAGGTGACACTTTCCCCTTATTACTGTACTCATTTATCAAATAAAGAAGAGGTAATACAAAGTTATAGAGAAGAAAATTGGAATTATAACCTCTATCCTTTCAAGATGTTATATAAATCAACTTATGATCTTCAAAAGAAACATCCACATTACGTACCAGGTATCAATTCCAGAAAAGTTTTTAGAACATACCCATCCATTTCAGGCATCTGAATATCCATGAAGCAGGCATCGAAACTGTGTGGTAGCTCAAGCCACTTAAGAGCCTCTTCACCACTTTTAGCACACTCTACATCAGCCCCAAACTTTTTGAGTGCACCAGCTGCAACTCTGCGGTTCACTATATTATCATCAACCACCAATATCTTCTTGCTACAGAGCAGGCTACGGAGGAAAGTTGATTTGCACACTTTTTGCTGTGTCTTACGACCCATTCCAAACACCTGTTGAAGGCATGCAGCCACCATACTCGCTCTTAAAGGTTTCATGATCACAGTATCTGCAAAGTCAGCTGCCATTGCTTTGTCAAGCTCAGAACTGGTAATATTGGTTGCAAGAAGGATCATCTTAGGCAACTTATAACAATGGCCATCTTTTCTCCAGTCTGATAACTGTAAATGAACGCTATCATCGTTGCCAGAAATCCATGAATCTTTCTCAACCAGAATCACATCTGGCAGCCTTTCATTTCTGCATATATATATTTAAACTCAATACAAGTTTTCATACAATCAGCAAATATTTATTTGTTGTAGATGTTAATTGTGGATAAAATTTTGAACTAACGTAAGGAAACAAAAGTCTAAATGGTATAATACTGTGAAAAACTCTAGTCATGCTCCATGGCTACATAGTTTGGTAGAGATCACCCATAGGTCCCTGCATGAAGCTTTACAACAAAAGTATATGAAGTTCAAAAACCACAGCAGCAAGAATGGAAAATAAACATGCTTACTTAGATATCAGGGAGCCATATTTATCAGATACAGAAATTGCTGTCCTCATGCTACTAACAGCTTCAACCCGAATACCAAGCCTGTTGAGGTGATACCTTGTAACAGCAGTTCTAACTGGTTTTCCATCAACTACAATAGCTTTCAACCCTTTGAAAGCAATTGGAAGATCATCAGATACAGTTTTTTTCAGAGCCCCAACTGCATTTTTCCCACATCTTTGGAAGTCAACAGTGAACAAAAACGTGCTTCCAACATGGAGACGGCTAATGAAGTTTATATGACCACCCATTAGCTCAACAAGGCACTTACTAATGCTCAACCCTATACCTGTTCCCCCATAATTTCTAGATGTTGAACTGTCAGCTTGCATAAATGGCGTGAAAACCCTTTTTTGTGCATGTTCCGGAATTCCGATTCCCGTATCTTCAACACACAGCATCAGCGTGACATTCTGATGAGTATTATCAGTCATTGCTTTACTGGTAGCATCATAGCGGAAGTCATCATCGGTAATCAAATGCTTAAAGATGTCCCAGCTGTTTCGGTCATCAGCAGCCTGATAACCACTCAAAGTTTGAAACTGATGACCACTAGATTGTCCTAAACATTCAGATACTCCATTCAAACATTTTTCAGTTCTGACATCCATCATAGCTTTTGCTTGTTCAGCCAAATGGACTTGAACAAATATATGTCCTCGCTCAGTAAACTGTCAAGAAATAGAAAGTATGTTGATATTTATAAAACTACAGCAAAAGTTTCTTGTTAAGACACAGAAATCCAATTTAAATCACACAATTTATTTCTAAATTAAAAATTGAATCCCGATCCTGTGTCACCAGGGGTTTGATAGCCATCATGATTAATCTATCCCAGGCATAAGGATGGGAGTTGAAGCCTTTTTTAATCCAATGGAGAGATGATATGTAGTGCAATTTGAGAAGGGGAAAGGACGTCCCCCTCTCTGTGTAAAAGAAATTCAGAAAAGCTTGAGATGGGTTCTTTTAACATCTGAAGTACAACAAGCATTGAAATTCACTTACTTTGACAGAGTTGCCCACAAGATTTGTAATCACTTGTCTGAATCTTCCTGGATCCCCAATAACAATTTCAGGGACTTTATCAGAAACAAATACTGCCAACTGTCCAATGAATCGCATGGTGTTGTAGTAGGAAGTTCCAATCAATTTTTGCAGTAGTGCCAATGTCATTTATTAAAAAGCCACAGGAATGAACAGGAAGGCAAGGAAACACAAAGTTAGAGAACACAAAGGAAGCATGCATGATTAAGTGTTTTCAGCACTTCCACAAGGAAGCTATGTTAAGAAGGCGATAATTAGGATTTTTAGAGCTTTTCAGGCCTTACCTCAATACCCTTGTTCCTACACTTCTCAGAAAACAGGGATAGAACATCATCTAGTATGGATCGAATGTCAAAAGGGACTGCCTCAAGTTCAAGCTTGCCCGCTTCAATCTTCGCCCTGTCAAGCACTTCATTTATCAGTGTTATCAGTGACTTCCCACAAGCTTGAGCAGTCTGAGCATAGTCCCTTTGGGGGGAACTCAGTTCTGTATCTAGTAGCAGAGCTAGCATTCCTGCAATCATTTGACATGAACAAAATCAGTGTTCAGATTCCAACCCAATTTAATAGATGAGATCATTCAAAAGAAAATTTGACGTACCGAGGATGCCATTCATGGGAGTTCTTATTTCATGGGAAACAGTCGCTAGAAACTGGCATTGGAAAAGAGATGAGTAGAGCAGTAGTTGCATTGTGGATGGCGAAAACATTGGCAAGAAATACCTGGGATTTGGCTACATCAGCAGCTTCAGCTCGGACCTTCAATTTCTGCATTTTATGGAAGTCATCTTCAACTTTAACAATGTGAATCGCTGCGCTATATATCATATACCCAACCAAAATGCAAATCACAAAGACGAAAAATGCTGTTGTCAGTGCTGTCCACGATGGGGGAGCCTTTTGAAGATACCTAAGTGGGCATACAAATTGGTCTCAGTATGCATGCCTAACAGAATATTATGACGCTAAAAATAGATGCTCAACGGCTTAGTGCACCTACCTACACATCATCTCGTGTTTGCGGAAAGGGTCTCCAAAATCAAGCCTGCTCACGTGTGCAAGGGAAATGTCACCCTCTTGCGACTGATGTCCATACATGATTAATGGATCAGAAGAGTTGGTAATGTCATACACGGTAACCACAATTGCCTGGTTACCAGCAAGTTGCCCTAGTAGATTTTCAACAAGGGATTCGACATCAAAGGCTCCACCAAGGTAACTGTTTGCAATGAGAATAATTTAGCACATAAATCTTTCAACAAAAGCATAGAAGTCAACATAAAAAACAAAGGAGACTAGAGTTCTACTTCAATTTTTTGTATCTTACAATCCTTTACGTACTTCCAAATCTTCATGCTGTAAACATTAGAACAGTCTTCCATACATTTAATGATCTCAGAATCACAAGATATAATACTACAATTAAAATAGAAAAGAAGAAATACAATTAAGAATAATGTGCAATATGCATTCAACAGAAGATTATTGACACTAGCCAATTAATATTGTTGGATAGGATGGCAGTTCATCTCTAGACAGTGTAAACATGCTTTATCACCAGAAGTACCCCCCAAATTAGGAATTCCAACAGAAAAATATGACCATCTAATGAGGCTCTTAAGTCTTAAGGATGAAAATGTTGAGTTACAATTTCTTTTTTGAGAAATTGAAATATGAAACATCGATGTTTTAATCTTCTTTTTGATGATCTCATCGATGATAATAGAAGAGAATAAGCCGCTATTTGGTACACATTAAAAAATAATACTACAATTAAAATAGAAAAGAAGAAATACAATTAAGAATAATGTGCAATATGCATTCAACAGAAGATTATTGACACTAGCCAATTAATATTGTTGGATAGGATGGCAGTTCATCTTTAGACAGTGTAAACATGCTTTATCACCAAAAGTACCCCCCAAATTAGGAATTCCAACAGAAAAATATGACCATCTAATGAGGCTCTTAAGTCTTAAGGATGAAAATGTTGAGTTACAATTTCTTTTTTGAGAAATTGAAAAATGAAACATCGATGTTTTAATCTTCTTTTTGATGATCTCATCGATGAAAATAGAAGAGAATAAGCCCCTATTTGGTACACATTAAAATTTTTATTATCATTCTTCTACTCATTTTCAACCACACATTCTTCAATAAAATAATAGTTTCCATCACATCGATAACTTTTCCTTCTTTTCTAACCACAAATTCTGCATCAATCTACTATTCCAGAATACATTTTTTCAAAATAATGTGACTTAAACACGTCCTAAAATATGAATTAAGCACAGCGAGTATGCATAGATTGAGATGCAAAGTGAAAGCCACATTTTCCCTGGTGGCCAATAATTAGGAAAGAAAATNGAAAATAGAAGAGAATAAGCCCCTATTTGGTACACATTAAAATTTTTATTATCATTCTTCTACTCATTTTCAACCACACATTCTTCAATAAAATAATAGTTTCCATCACATCAATAACTTTTCCTTCTTTTTTAACCACAAATTCTGCATCAATCTACTATTCTAGAATACATTTTTTCAAAATAATGTGACTTAAACACGTCCTAAAATATGAATTAAGCACAGCGAGTATGCATAGATTGAGATGCAAAGTGAAAGCCACATTTTCCCTGGTGGCCAATAATTAGGAAAGAAAATGTCTTTGTAACCCATACGAGTTTCTTCATAAACATAAGAGGGAATCCTCAACTTCTTTTTACTCTGGACTTTATCAATTCTATGAAACGATAAACAGAAGAATAAGCCACCAAATCTGAACAACTTTCCTACTATTATTTTAACCTCCAAACATGAAAACATCAACTACAGTAAGTGATGTACTCATTTCTTCCGAAGCATCTTACTCCCGTATTATTCTTTTATTTCTCTGCGCGGAAAGTATCTCCAGGCTGATAGTTTTAAATTTCAATTTAACTCAACTTTATAAATATCTCAATCGCGATATGTTTACTATAAAAATAAAATGATAAGAGATGCAAAAGTTTTTCGACGTGCAGTCCACATGTATGTACAATGTGCATGCAGAATTATAAAAGAGACGATGGTGATTGTATGAGCACTGGTTTTGCATAGAGTTAAAATTTAGCGTAGAAGGGTTAAAGGGTAGCTCCAAAATGTTGTTTTGTGATTCATATCATGTTTTCCTTTTACATAATTATTAACATACTTGAATTTTTTTATTTTTTTACATAATTTAATTTCCGTTGCAATTGAATCATTTTCTTCAAAAATTGGTTCAGGGTCATTGATGAAGGAGCCTTTTTATGGTGCTTCATAGTATCGCGTGGCGGGCTATTAAATTAGCTCAACTAGTCTGGGACTAAATCTTGGAATTGTTCAATAATGGTCAAACTGAATGACAAGCCTATGTGCAACGTAATTCCTTATTACTTGGAGGAAGCTTGTAGCTTCAAGCATATGAGAAGAATGACAACCCTAGCTGATCAAGAAATAACTAGCAATTTGTGCAGTAGAATATCAAGATAAGCAACTAGCAGATGGACAATGTCCTGATCTCAGAAGAGGTCCAGCATTACAAGCTGTAACGCATAAAACTTCTGTGGCTAAAACCAAAACAACAGATAATGCATTAAGCTATGACAAGCAATGGTAGTCTAATGATGTTCATGACAGACAGAAACTTTGTGGTGGTTAAATTTATTTAGCAGCCCAATCACATGTGATCTTTCATTTTGAGATTATTATGCTATTCCTACAAAATTGAATCTTCAAATAAAAGTTTGAAACTAAAAGCTTCATTTGTCCCAGAAGATCAACAAAAGCAGTTTACTTACTAATACTGCAGTTGAAACCTCAAAATCATTTTTATTGCTTTTAAAAATGGTAGATATTGAAACGATGAAGGAGATGGTCGTGTATTGAAGTTTCAGTATTTCAGTTCTATTTCTCAAATACTTCGCATCGAGGCAAATAGGTCAGCAGGAACGTGATGCAGGATCAATACCAAAAATGTGCAGCTTCTAGTACATGATAAATTGTAAGTACAGTCAAGGAAATGAACAGTGGTCTTCAGCTGAAAGTTAGTTAATATCAATGCTTGGCTGCTAATGCTTTGCTCTTACTAAACTTTTTATCTAAGGATGGTGATTATGGGAGATTAACTATAAATAAGGCCAAAATGAGAATTCCCATGTGAGATCTTGTATTTCAAAGTAGATATTTTAATGCAGAGTATATTATTAAAAGTTCTAAATGAAAAAGCATTGCAATTGCAGATTCTATGGTTAACACAAATACATGCAATTTCCAAGGTGGAAGAGAGACACATGATGCATCATATGTTTAAATAATTATTTTACCAAGAAATAACTCCAAAAGAACTAGGTTATATAGGATCCAGAAAAACTTTAGTGGACAACCAAAATGAGTAACAAGCTTTAAAATTTGTTTCTTCCTCTACTAAGTGAAAATGAAGTATATTAATGCACTGTCTATTTTTTATTTTTATTATTTTAATATATGTATGCAGATATTAACTAAATCCTCCTGAAGCTGATTTTGTTTGGAGGAGCAAACTTTAAATATTCATGTGTAACATTTTCCAAAATTTTTATAGAAACAAAGTTGCATCATAGATAGAAATCCGTGTTTCTCAATCTCATTCCCTAGAAACTCTTCAAAAGCAATTCATTGACTAGGTTAACTTGATAACTTTTTAATTAATATACATTAATTTCCGTAAGAATCAGAATCGTATAAACCTGGAGGCCAGATATGAAATGCTCAAAACTCAAGTTGTGCATACCCAGATGTTAATTGACATTGTCAAAGGCTTACCCTGCAGTTGCTTCAATGCGATCTTTCACAGTTGGGTTTGGAGGAAGATTTGACTTATAAACAGGGAAGGTCAAAACAACCCCAAGATGATGAGAACCTAACAACCTGAAGGGGCTTGTAAGAACTGCTTTACCAGTTGTCCGTGCCCTCAATATGTTTTCACCATCTTCCTGCATCAGCCAGAATAATTTATGCAATCAGTACACAATTGAAAAGTTACATTTATAAATATTTCATTCACTTCAACAGTGAATTAATTTAGTTACCTCTCCGGACATCATATCAAGTGATTCAATATAGGACACAGTTTCTTGAGAGAGTATCACCGGAGCATACTCATCCTTGGTAGGTGAAGGTTCTCTCTCCATCGTTCTTATTGTCCACCCATGTTGCTTCTCGAATTCTTCCCTTTCTGAATTTACGACTCCCTCTGCATATGCCACCCCACTCAACAATGGCCTCTCAAATGCAGTTCTGGCAGTGTATTCAGCAAAAGTTTGCTGCATTTTACATCATGATGATAAACATATATAAATGGCCAAAATCAGAAAATAATAAAAAATCAGAACACCAAAAGTACACGGAATGCCCAAGAAACCACATTTATCAACAGAAAATATAGGGATTCCATAGCATAAACAAGAAAGTGCTTATTAAAATTCACAATTTTTTCAACATAAACAATGAAAATTCAAGAATAAGCAAAAAACCTGATCAATTGCTGATGGGTTCTTGAGATAATGGAAAGTGGAAACGAGGATGGCGAGGGCGTGCACGTGGTTGACACAAACACTGAATTGATCCTGCAACATTCTAGCCCTTTGGTCACACATGCTCACAAGCAATTCCTTCCTCCTCTCCTTGTGCTCATCGTCCATGTAATCATAAATGTGTGCACTAAAAATCAACATTAGCATTATCCAAAGTGCCAAGATTCTTGGGTTTGAAACTCTGTGGATGATTGAATACTTTCTCTTTGTGCCCGGTTGTTCATTCACCCTCACAGCCACCATATGGTGGCTTTGCCTTTTCTCAGTCATCATACAAACAATCTCTTCTTGATCTTTTCTCAGCAGTGCGCTTCTTCTTCTTTTTCTTCTTCTTCTTCTTGTTTCTCCCACTTTGCCATCCGACCGCTAAAATAAACCAAAACCCCCCAAAAATTATATGTATACACCCATTACTTTCGGTCTTATTTTTGAGCAGATGAATAATAGGGTTCTCTTCAAATCAATGTACTTCTATGATTACAATGTTTTTTGTGACTCAAATAATTTACACACAGAGGGAAGACGGCCCCCCAAAAAAAATCTTTTTGAACCCTTTCAAAATAATTCGGTCTACCAAAAAAAAATAGTAACTTTTTTTCACACCTCCATGATGAGAGGAACAAGCATGGCCATGTTGCAGACCTCAGAAGATGAAACAAAGCCAAAACTCCAAAGAAAAATTCTTATTTTTTTACCTCCCTCTCTAACTCAAAGACTATCCTCCGGCTGCCAATACTTCAAAATGGGAGTGGTAGATGCTATAATTACTAATAAACAATGACAAACACCACCAACAATTCAATCATGTATAGATTTTGTGTGCAAAGCTCAAGCGTACCAGACAGAAAGATTACTGCCCCTGCTCCTCTTAAAAATAATTATATCCCACAAACTCAAACACTACCAAAAATTCAATTTTTGACCTCAACATACACAGAAAGAGAAAGGTATAATAACCAAGAAAAAATAAAAACCAACCTCTTTCTGGGTTCAATGAAATGTTATAAAATCAATCTATCTTGCTTTTATTCCCTTTTTTTTTTTTTCTGTTCTGTAATAGGTGGTGATAATATTAAATTATTGTTATATGAATATAGCATGTGGGACATTTCTTGTCTGGATTACTTTTTAAAGCAAACTGAATCGAATTTGAGGATTTTTCAGGCACGCTCTTGTCCCCCGTTATACCTCTATCAGTAATTTCTCGTTTTTCCCCTTTGTGCAAATTATTTAGAAAATCCGCATGGGCCTTTTTCCTCTTTTCTTCTTTTCTCTGAGTCAATATTCCTGTCTTTAGTAACTAATGACTTTCTTGAACTTGCATTTAAAATAAGGGAAGGTTCCAAACCTTTCATTTTATTATAAAATATACTTTAATTTTTTTACTTTTGAGGTTGCAGTCCCAAACTTTTTACTTTAATGGTGATCGAGTCCTTTGGATGGATTCCATCAAAAACCCCGCTAGTCAATACTGAAATTAAAATTTTGACTCAAATTGAAATATTATATCTTATTATAGAAATATAAATTGATAATTTTATTCTATATTTAATCTGTCTATTTGAGTCAAAATTTCAATTTTAGTGTTGACTAACGGGATTCTGGATAAAATTCATCCAATGGACTCTAACGACATTAAAGTAAAATGTTTGGGACTGCGACCGCAAAAATAAAAGGTTGAGGTATATTCTGCAACAAAATGAAAGGCTTAGAACCTCCGCTACAATTTACCCTTAAAATAATGCCTGATAAGTTCTCTAAAAATGGAGTTTCGGATTAAAATTCTTTCATGAATCTCCAACTTTTTAATAATGTGGTATTCATGTTTGCACACCGAAAAATCTTTACCTAATAAAAAAAAATTTATTTAGACGCTAAATGTTCATACATGAATCCACACGTGATCTCTAACTGTTCGATTTAGCTAAAAATCATATTTTTGTAAATTATGATAAAATTGAATGAAATATGTTGTCGAAAAGTTGATAAAAATGTTTGGCCTCAAGAAATAAGTAGTTAAAAATAAGTTTGAAAAAAATTGAGTTTTAAAATAAGAGAACCAAAAATGCACTAGAATGCTATTCTTTTTTAAACCTTTTAGTCAAATATCACTTTCGCGTTGTGTGGTTATTTAACGACCAAATAGACTTTTTCTGCATACAGATACTGCTTCGATAATGTTAAAAAGTTGGGGATGGGAATGTCACAAATGCAAAAGTTTGGAGCATAATTGTTAGACTTGATGAACTTTACCCTTTTTAAATAGTGTACCATTTCTTTTTCAAATTCGGAAAATATAATTTATTTAAAAATTGATTAAAAATATTAGAAGTCGCTTTCACATATCTTGGCGATAATGACTTGGGGACACCGATCAGATCTTATTCCCACTTAAATTACTAAGAAACCTTGATACGTTGTCCTATTTGCTATTTTGCCCTTTATTAACAATCGACCGGTCAACCCTCATTTTCAATAATAGACCCTTGTTGGATCCCGTAATGATTTCTAATAGAAATCGTGTGGGTGACATTTTAATTGAAAAGTAACAATAAATCACTTCCTAACGTAAATCTAACGAATTACATCATAAAAATAATAATAACCATATTGTAAGTTTAACTATAGATTTGTATTTGAAAAGGCAAAATTATAACGTGTAATATTTTAATTAAAAATTGATATATCGTATATCATTTTAATGTAGAAGCTTATCTAACTTGATTGAGCCCGTCGCACAGGGCTTGTCCTTCTGGGTGGCCGAGTTGGTGGAGCTGGTAAACGCGAAGATTAAAGGTCGCGAGTTCGAATCTCCGTCAATACTTCCTCGATCAAGCACGTCGCACAGGGCTTGCCGGTGCGATTTACCTCTCCTGTGTGGTTTGCGGCCTACTGGACATAGAACAGGTTTTACTTAGTACGCACTCACAATGGTCAGGC
>CAIGRK010161888.1:553-15576 GCA_903798315.1 Fraxinus greggii
GTTTTCTTTTCTTGTGCTAGTAAGAATAATGGAAAAATCACATTCTGTTTTCAAACCCTAACAACTTATTAATACAAGCCCAATTGGGCTTGGCCCGTCTCTTAAACTTAACCCGATCCAATATTTAATTAATCTAATTAATTAAATTTAGTCTATGAATTATTTAATTCTGGCCTATTAGCAAGCATATCAATAAATTAATTGTCAAATACTTGTTAAAATTATTGAATCTCATTCTTCTGGTTCTCCTTTTATGTGTGGCCCATCATGTTATCAATCACGATACCGACAACGTAAATTATTATTTTGATCTAATCAAAATAATAAATTAAAATACTCATTTTAATTTACAGTGGTCATCCCATATTGACATCTAGCACTATGTCGGGCAATACATGTGACGGAAAATGTCATGTGGTATGACAAAACCAAACTTGCTCGTTTACCATAAAATTATAATCCGTTCATCAATATGATTCGATCAATTACGATATATAGATATGTGTCAATCTCAATTATCGATCATATATTTCATCTCACTATTAAATCAATGTGAGTTGAAAACTTTTCGACTTATGGGCACATCGTGGCCGAGGATTTCGTTATCAACTTGACTGAATGAAATGTAAATCATAATCTCTTACTATCTAAGAGTTACGAATAATCTATTGATCATTCACAACTTTCATATGATTCTTGACATACCTGAACAATGTCGTATTAGCGACCTTTGGCAGAGCAACATACAACATCACCAAAGTATGACTGTCCTCATATAAGGCACTATGATGACCTCAAGTCAAAGGACCAATTCCACTACCTAACGTTAGATAATAACCACTGACACTTAGATAGTTATCCATGTGGAATCTCTCCAAAGGGTCTCCAACGTTTTGTTATNTTGACATACCCGAACGATGCTGTATTAGCGACCATTGACAGAGCAACATCCAACACCACCAAAGTATGACTGTCCTCACATAAGGCACTATGATGACCTCAAGTCAAAGGACCAATTCCACTACCTAACGTTAGATAATAACCACTGACACTTAGATAGTTATCCATGTGGAATCTCTCCAAAGGGTCTCCAACGTTTTGTTATATAGCAAAACATCAACGTGTTCATTTAAGTGTCACCATGCTTTAGCTTGTGAGATCAGTTACTTACTTTATCAGTAACAAATGTCACACGTGATTGTCTATCCGTAATAACAATATTTTTATCTTGTTATTACTTACGACCACGAATAATTTAAGATTCAGTCATATTGTAATTTCACAACTCCTTATGATTAACAAATTACTAAGAATTAAATCTACGGATTTTATTATTTAATTTATTAGAATATTAATTCAATTAAATAATAGATCTTGTCATTAATATGCATTAATTATATATTAAAAGTGTTTATATCCAAAGTTGATTAGACTTAAGACATAACATTTACAAGTCATCCTAATAAGGGAGCTTGACCTAACAGAGTTCATAGAAGAGAGCTCGATAAGAAAGATGATACCTTCTGGAAGATCTTGAGAAGTACCTTCACTTGCGATCTCAGTATAGAGGGCTCATTGACCTTTCAAAACAGTATGAAGGAAGCTCATGTTGTATTCTAGTATCATCTTCTCTATATGTTTTATTACTTCGACCAAACTCATGATATAAGCATCATAGGCTAAGGCATCAAATGTCTAAGACTCCCTCCACTTCTCTATTGCCTTGGCAACCTTAGCTATTGTCTCATCAACCCGAGTTCCTTTATTTTTAGTTCCAGCTTGAGTTTTATCTTTTTCTCCCCAAATCTTGGTGGCCTCAAGCTACTCATTCACGTCGGCCTCCACCTAGGCTTTAGCTTCCAACTCAACCTCAAGCCCCTTAACCTTCTATATCCACCTTCTTTCCTTATTTACATTATGTATTCTTTCTGTTTTAGCCACTTAAAACATGGCCAAGGCATCATTCCTCAACTTCATGACATTCTTCACCTTTGCCTTGATCTGTTCAAAGTTCAAACAGAAAGAAAAACATATAAGCAAAGAGAAGGTCATAAAGGCCAAAAAAAAATAGATGGAAGAGCTAAGTAATTCATTCGTGATGGACACCATATAGAGCAGAGATCGAAGGCCGTGAAGTTTAGCTAGTACATAAGCCTTATCCATCGACATCTGGCTAAAGAACATTTGCTTTTTGCCTTTGTCAAACTCTAAGTCAGAGGATTTGTTGAGTACCTAGTGCAGATAAAGCTATCGTTACATCCCAAAAGGAGATGGCACCCTAATGAAGTCCAAAAAGATCTCAAGATGCTTCGCAACCATTTCCTTGATCTCTAGCCTCTACAGGTTAAGGAAACGGTTCAAATGAGAAGAACCATACCCTGTAGGGGTCTACTTGGCTGGAGGACGAAGAGAAGATCGGACTGAAGAATCAACCTAACCGGCCGAGGTTATGACAATAAGATTAGGGACTAATCTACTCTGGAAGTGCTTGAAGGCCGAGGTCTTTTAGTCAAAGAAGCCTCCCCCACCCCTAATTTGGGCTTTTCTTTTTTTAGCCATCTAAGCCTCAACCTGCTTTGCTACTTTGCAACCCTACATTTCTTCACTCTAGTCTAAAGAGGTTAAAATAAGAAATGATCATTAGAACAGATAGAGTGAATAAATGACTAGGTACATGTATTCGAGTTGGACACCAATAGTAGGGAAATTATTAGTACATATGTTATGCCTCTCTACACAAGGACCTCCACATGGTCTCAATCATTCTACATGGCAACTGGTTCGGCAAGACGACACCCTGTACACTAACACGAGGCGAAGCTGAACCAACCTTCAAGCGTGGACAATCTATTTTCCCCGTGAGGTGAAGCTGGACCGAACCCATTACACACGAACTCCATGGGAGAGCCGATTTAGATCTCGTGCTATATAATTGACAAGACAACTTATAGCCACCGCTGTTGCCAGCCTAACTTGTCAAGTCCAAGACCGCAAGCTAAACCTTATGGATACAAAAATGGTATTAGCATATAAGGCTATAATTGATTGATGTCTATAACGAGAAAGTTTGGTCAGTTGAATGAGGTCACGTGTGTTACCATCTAATGGCTTTCATTCGTCTTGCTCAAGTGTAAAACCTCACACTTAGTGCCATTCAAAGGTAATGCAAGTTTAGACTCTTAAAGTTATAATTTAGCTACCCTATCTTTTACTTGTTTCTTCCCAAAGCTAACCCCATTTTTTTATATTGGAGGCTCACGTTAAAATCTTTCCCACGCTCATATAACTATTTCTCAAATTGACTTGACCGTCGAAGTGCACGCGACCAACTCCACCCCCTCCGTAGAAGGCCATGTATGACTAATGGTTTGTCCAAGTGTGCAGGAACTAAGCTTGCATGGACGTGAGAGGCCTTGGGATCTGTATGCTGTGTTAGTGGAACATTTTTTGGGGTCAACAGGTTGGCGCTGTCTGTGGAAAACTCGACACTATAACCACGAGTGTCCTGGTGGTGAAAGCCAAACAAAGTAAGCATAACCTTGAAGAAAGACCTGGTTCATGAAGAAAGAACCGCTGCAGAAATGGAGCACTTAAAACCTGTCGTTAGCTCAACGTCAAATATATATTATGAGCTACAGCCACTACAGCTCACAAGATAGAAATAGAGCACTAAAGGCTTCTAAAGAAGAAGACCTTCGAACAAATATGATTGTGCATCAACCCCATCAACAACATAGGCGAGGTGGTACCACAACATGCCTAGCCAGTGAAATGAAGGAAATGGCCACAGACATAAGAAACATGGCCCAGCAGAATTCTACCATGCAATAGGCAGGGTATCAAATGCAACTAGCAGGGAATGTTTCCCCAGAAGGCAAGGAAAATGACACGGGACCTACTCCCAAGTACACATAAGGGAGCTTAGCCAGTGGAAAGGAAGTGGATATGGATATGTCCACAAATTATGCTACTAGCCGACCTAGTGACAACGTGCCACATGAGGGTAACTTATCCTTAGAATATGCTAAAAAATGTGGACCCCAGAGATCGACCAGTGTTTTTGACCGCATTGTACCATCAAGACCTAGAAATAGGTCTCATCAGTCATCCCCATTCAGAACGTGAACAAGGACATGAACTTTTGGGGTTTCCTCCTAGAAATAGGCGAGGAGAGATGTTGTGAACTTGAACAATCAAATGGAAACTTCGCTACCCCCTCATTACCAAGCTAAAGGTGATGATTCAGATAGTCCATGCAGATCTTTTGAATTGGATGATGATGATGAAAGTCTGCCATTTTTTCAGGAGTTAAAAAATGCCCTTGTTTCACATCACTTTGTACCACAAAAGATACCCAAATACGAAGGAAAGGGCGACTCGATGAAGCACCTTAACAATTACAAGACCCATATGTCTCTTAGAGACGCCTCGCAGAGCTAAAGTGCAGAGTTTTCCATGTCACATTGACAGGGGCTACTGAAATTTGGTATAGGCATATTCCGATAGCAGCATTAGAAGTTAGCTGGACTTTAAGAAGGCTATTCTGAACCAATATTTGTCCAGCAAAGAAAGAGAAGTCCTAATCCAAAGGTTGCAGGACACAAGGCAGCAGATACGTAGAACTTTGAAAAGCTGCCTAGCTCAATTCACAGATAAAATGACATATCGCGAGCAGGTCATGGATAGAGATGCTCTTTTAGCTGTGAGAGGAGGCCTCAACATGAACACCCTCTTTTGGAGAGACATGCAAAACAAGAACCCCACCTCCTACAATGCCTTGGTGAAAATGATGAAGAGCGAAATTGTCAACGAGGAGCCGATTGACCACCGCAATCGAACTTCATTGGGACTCCCACTGACTTAGAGATAGCGACGAGGTCTTGTATCACACTTGGTAAACTAACCACCAACCCAAGCAGGGCATACCACCGCCCCCACCTCAGGCCAAGTACTAGCCACTGCCACATTAATTGCAGTACCCTCATTGGTATACGAATAGGTCGAATCTAAGGCCCAAAGACAACCAAATTAGTCTAGGGGAAGAGGTAGGGAAAGGAGCAAGGAGCCTAGAAATAGGTAGTACAACACCTACCATCGAACCAACCGACACAACATTGAAAATTGCTTGTCCAAACCTTACCATGAAGAGCCAAACGGCTCCCATGTTGAGAAGAGAAACACGCATCAAGTACAATGGCATACACCTCGACCTAGGTACAAACAAGAACCTAGACGCGACGAGGTAAGACGAAACCACGGAGATGAATCGCTCAGGCAGGAACGCAAGGAGGAAAGAAATAGGCCAAAAGCCAGACAAAGGCCAAGGAAAGAATCCCCTATCGATGCAAATAATGCCACCATCAAGGAGATTAACACTATTATTGGTGGCCCACATGTAGGGGGAGATTCAAGAAATGCTCAGAAAAATTATGCAAGAGAAGCCAATGGCCCTCCTATGACGAACTATTTGGTCAGCAGCACCCCCGTGGGTATGTGAATGCTCCATTAATAACCTTTTCGTCGGAAGATGCCATTGGGGTTCATTACCTCCATTGCGACGCTTTGGTGGTAAGAGTTGTCTAGCCAGAAATGGGCTCAAACACATGCTGGTGGACAATGGGATTTCTGTTAACATCCTATTTGGAACCACCTGTGATAAAATAATAATAGGTCATGAGCTCACCCCCATTACCGCCCCAGAGGGAGAATCACGCTAGCAGTAGAAATGGGAGCACCCCCATTTGTTACCCATCACTTCATGGAATTCCTCATTATAGATCACTGGTCCTCCTATCATAGAGTATTAGGATGACCTGTTCTGAAAGTTCTTGAGGCTGTTATATCCATATACCACTTGTGCATAAAGTTCCCCGCTAATAGAGGGATTGCTACGATGCGAGTAGACCAGGTAGGTTCGAGAAAATGCTACCTTAGCTCCTTGTGAAAGTTCAAGCTCCGCAGCTTAAACATGGTTTTAACAGACATTTAAATGGTGGATACACCTGAAAAAGGTTCTACCCCTGAACAAGAAGAGATGTCAACATGATAGATGCCCTTGAAGAAGGGGTCATCAATGTAGATTTGGACCCTAAGGTCATCGACTTGAACTCACAAGCCACACCAGTGGAGGAGCTAGAGTCTTTCCAAGTGGATGACCCTATAAAGATACTACAAGTAGGGAAGTTACTGGAGGTGGAAAAAAAAGATGAGGCTCAAAGCTTCCTGCTTAACAACTTAGATATGTTCGCATGGAAACATGAAGATATGGTGGGCATCGACTCCAAAGTCAGTTGCCATCATCTTAATGTAAACCCTAAATTCACCCCTTATAGGTAAAGGAGAAGAGCCTTAAACCCGGAGCAGTTCGAAGCCCTAAAAGAGAAGGTGCAAAAACTTATATCTAATAAGTTCATCATGGAAATTATCCAAGGTGGTTCTCCAACCTAGTCTTGTTAAAGAAGTCCAACGGCAAGTGGAAGGTTTGTATAGATTTCTCCAACCTCAACTAAACATGCCCAAAGGATAGCTTTCCACTTCCAAGGATCGAACTATTGGTTGACTTCACCACGGGGCATGAACTCATGAGTTTCATGGATGCACAATCAGGGTACAACCAAATCCCCATGTACCCAGCTAACAAAGAGAACACCTTATTCTCACTGATAAGGGCCTCTATTACTACAAAGTGATATCGTTTAGCTTGAAAAATGCATGAACTACCTATCAGCAGCTAGTCAATAAGATGTTTACTGACCTTATAGGCAAAACAATAGAGGTATACGTTGATGACATGTTAGTAAAGAGCCTCAAGACTGCGAACCACATCAAACATCTAGAGGCTACTTTCAAGATATTAAGGAAGTACCAGATGAAGCTGAACCCGTTAAAGTTTGCTTTTGGTGTGGCTTTAGGAAATTCTTAGGATACATGGTCAACTAGCGGGGCATAGAAGAGAACCCCGAAAAAATCAATGCCTTACTAGATATGAAGTTCTTGTGTAAGCCCAAAGAGGTACAAAGTTTGACGGGTTGGTTAGTAGCGCTGATCCGCTTTATCTCTAAAGCAATAGATAGGTGTCTTCCATTTTTCAAAGTCCTAAAAGGAGGAAAGAAGTTCCAATGGAATGAGAAGTGTGAGGAGGCTTTTCAAGGGCTGATCATGGCCAAATACAAGATCAAGGGCTGAAAAAGCACTTGGGCCGAGCCTCCCTCCTCTTAAAGCCCAAAGAAGGAGAATCGTTGATCTTGTATTTGGCCATGAGCACAGAGGTCATAAGTTCAGTATTGGTGAGGGACGAAACATGTATGTAACTGCAAGTCTATTACATGAGAAAGGCCCTTTTGCCAGCTGAGTCACCTTACAAAGATATTAAAAAGCTTGCACTGTCCTTCATGATCGCTTCTAGGAAGCTGAGGCCTTATTTCCAGGCCCACAGTATACACGTGTTAACGAGCCTTCTCCTCAAGCAGGTACTCCAAAAACTGTATACCTCATGAAGGTTACTAAAATGGGTAGTGGAATTGAGTGAATTTGACATTTTATATCAAACAAGGACCTCAGTAAAAGGGCAAGCACTGGCTGACTTCATAGCAAAATTAACTGAGGCAACATACATCAACGCGGTAATGGAACCGGCAAACNCACAGTATACACGTGTTAACGAGCCTTCTCCTCAAGCAGGTACTCCAAAAACTGTATACCTCATGAAGGTTACTAAAATGGGTAGTGGAATTGAGTGAATTTGACATTTTATATCAAACAAGGACCTCAGTAAAAGGGCAAGCACTGGCTGACTTCATAGCAAAATTAACTGAGGCAACATACATCAACGCGGTAATGGAACCGGCAAACACCACAGCTTGGAAACTGTTTGTTGATGGGTCTTATAGAGAAACGGGCTCTGAACCCGGTGTAGTGTTGGAGAGCCTAGAGGGCCATAAACTTAATTATGCTGTGAGGTTCGGTTTCAAGACCTCCAATAACGTAGCTGAGTATAAGGTATTGCTAACTAGCCTTGGATTATCAAAAGAGATGCAAGTCAAGAGTCGATGGTTTGTAGTGACTCACAACTGGTGGTAATCCAAGTCAATGGCAGCTTCGTAGCCAAGGATAAAGATATGGAAGTATACCTCAAAAAGGTGAAGGATTCGCTCCCTAAAAAGTTTGAGCTAACCCAGACTCCAAGAGTTGAGAACATGTACGCCGACACTCTATCAAAGTTGTCCAACAGTAAAGATTTAGAATTGCTTAAAATTGTGCCAGTTGAATACATCTAAAGGAGAGGAGGTAATGTGGATTGAAGGCAACCCACAATGGATGCAACCAATCATTGCCTACTTCAAGGATCAAGCATTACCGACGACAAGGAAGAAGTCCACAAACTCAAGCGCAAAGCCGCCCACTATGTGCTCCAAAAAGAAGTGTTATATAAGAGAGACTTCTCATCCCCACTCATGCAATGCACCAGAGGGAAAGAAGCAAATTATGTCCTGTGAAAAATTCATGAGGGAGTTTGTGGCAGCCACATGGGGGTCTAGCACTGTCTCAGAAAGTGCTAAGGCAGGGGTACTACTGGCTAACATTGAAAAAATATACGGTGTAATTTATGAGAAGATGCGACAAATGTCAGTATTTTTCCTCTATCCAAATGCAGTCATCGCAAGAGCTAACTGTGTTATTCAGTCCCGGCCGTTCGCTAAGTATGGGGGTCAATCTGATAGTCCCCATGCTAAGAGGGACATGAGTGCAAGTTATGCAATTGTCGCCATTGATTACTTCACTAAGTAAGTTGAAGCTAAACCGTTGGCGAAGATAACTGAAGCGAACACTACCAAGTTCATCAAGAAGAACATCATCTGTCGATTCGAAATTCCATACTCGGTCATAATATACAATGGGAGATAATTTGACAACAAAAACGTCAGCGACTTGTGCGACGAAATGGGTGTCAAGAAGCATCTTTCGTTCCCTCATCACCCCAAGCAAATGGTCAGATTGAGGCAGTTAACATGACCATCAAACGCCTTTTGAAAAAAATTGATGCGTTTAAAGGGGCGTGGACGGACGAGGTTCCCCACGTGTTATGGGAAATTTGCAGCAACAGTAGAACTACGACTGTAGAAATACCTTTTTCCATGGCATATGGGATGAAAGCCATGAGCCCAATCGAAGTGGGTCTTCCTTCACCTCGCTGCCTACACTTCAATGAAATAACAAATGATGAGATAAGGGGGTGTGAGCTCGATTTCCTTGAAGAAAGGAGAGATGACTCACAGATAAAATTGGTCTCCTATCAGAGAAAAATGATGAGATACTACCATTCCAAAGTTAGGAAGAGGTTATTCAGGAGGGGGATCTTATGTTGAGAAGAGTCTTCCTCTTTTCTAAGGAGCCTGGTATGGGCATGTTGGGCCTAAATTGGGAAGTCCCTACCATATATCAAGTGAAGTCGGATCAGGGACTTTCCTAATTGAAAACTCGGACGGAAAGATGCAGCCTCACCCCTGGATTGTAGAACACTTACGAATGTATTACCATTAATATCATGATCATCGCTTGTATATACACTTGATCAATGCAAATGTTTGTTCTCCAATTCTTGCAAGTACATCCACAATGAATGTGTGACAAGCTCATATGTTATTATTCAATCAATTAAGTATAACAAGCTCATATGCTTACGCAAGATTAATTATGACGAGCTCATACATTACTATTCATGATTAATTATTGCGAGCCCATATGTTATTTCAGTTAAGTATGACAAGTTCATACGTTATTATCCAAGATTAATTATGGCTAGCCCATAGGTTACTAATTCAGCCAAGTACGACAAGCTCATAAACTTATTCATGATTAATTATGTGTTACTAATTCAACTAAGTATGACGAGCTCATACGTTACTATTCAAGACTAATTATGGCGAGTCCATATGTTATTTCAGTTAAGTATGACAAGCTCATACACTTATTCAGGATTAATTATGGCAATCCCATATGTTATTAATTCAATTAAGTATGACGAGCTCATACGTTATTATTCAAGGTTAACTATAATGAGCCCATATGTTATTTCAGTTATGTATGACAAGCTCATACACTTATTCAAGATTAATTATGGCAAGCCCATATGTTATTAATTCAATTAAGTATGATGAGTTCATACGTTATTATTCAAGGTTAACTATGGCGAGCCCATATGTTATTTCAATTAAGTATGATAAGGTCAAACACTTACGCAAGATAAATTATGGCAAGCCCATACGTCTTCAACAAGTTTCAAGTATGATAATTTCATGCTTTGTTATTCACTACGAGCTTATATTATTTACTCAAAGTTAAGTCTTAAATCACCACGGCGAACCCATATAATAATCAACAATAAAGGTCTTATCAGAAGAAGACATAAGGGAAATGAAAGAAATTTCTTTACATAATCAAAATTGTTACAAAGGGAAACCTATTACATAAACATTGTAAAGCCTACATCTAAACAGATGCGTCATCCTACTGAGGCTCCCCTTGAACGTCAACTTCCTCAATAGAATCTTCAGCCTCAACGGCAGGAGTGGATGGTTCAGCTAGATGGAATTCTTCTTTTACAGTAGCCAGCTCCAATTGGGGATGCACCTTAGCAAGTCTTTCAAAGACTCCATTGTATGCGACCCTCATCCAGTATAAACCAAGGCCATTATACTCAGTCATTTCATGGAAATGGGCAATGTACTCATTCACAGCTACCTCCCTTGTCCCACTTAGCTGTTATTGCAAGTTGACAGTAGTCAACTTGTCGACGCTAGCCTTCAACTCCCCCTTCTCTTTATTAGCAATCCCCAAGGCTGACGAAGCAATCCTCTAAAGATTGTCAAAATTCTCAACGTGCTTCATCAAAGCATTCACCTCGACTTTGCAAAGATGGACTTCCTTCTTCAAGTCATCATTTTCTTTTGATATCGCCTCCATCTTAGACTCCGTCTCAACCTGCTTTACCTTGGAGGCTTCAATGGCCTCGTTGGCAAAAGATGTCTCAACCTTTGCCTTTTTAGGGCCGCCTCTGCATCATTGGCCCTTTGGAGATACTCTTTATTGAGGCCCTATAGTCGCCTCATCTCCATTTGGGCGTTTAGGAAAAAGCCCTAAGAGCAAGCTGCAAGGTGGGGCCAGTCTCCACCATGTCTACTGCATCACAGGTCTTGACATAAGAGGAGTACTTGTCAGTCCAGTACTTGTGATAAATCCTTGTAGCCCTCTGGACCTCAACATGAAGCATCTCTATCACCGTAGGAGTTATTTCATCCGACCTCCATCTCAGAAAGTTTTGGACCTTTCCTTCAGAAGGGGCACTCCGGGCCTCCCTGCCCCACCTCCGTTTTACGAGGCTCACCACCTCCTTGACATTCTCCTCCATGTCAACAATCTTAATGGAGGAAATGGGCTCTGCCTCAATTGGATGACGAAGTGATTTCCCGAGAGTTGTCTGACACTTTGGTGAATGAGGTGGCTCTGTGTTCCTTGTCAGAACGAACTTCCTCTTCTGAGGCTGCTCTGCAGACCAATCAACATTTTCTTTCCCCTTTTCACTTTTCTTCTCTATGGGAGGATTCTAGTTCATCTTCGAAAGGCAGGCTAGCTCGTCCCATTGATTCTTATAAATAGAAGAATTTGAGCTCAGAGCCTTTTTATTTTTTGCCTCTCCTAGGCGTCTCATAAAGAACATGTCAGGCTTAACATACTTCTTCTTGTCGTGTTAACCTACAAACAAAATGAGAGCCTATTAGCAGCTATCCTAAAATCCAGAATCACTAAGTAAATTGTTAGAAGCTACTTTTACCTTTGGTGGCCATCAAGTGATGTGTGACGAAGAGATTTCTCTTTCCAAGCACGTTCTTAAAATACCTCTTTTCTAAGGGCAGCTCATAAACTGCCTTGATAATCGCCTACTCAGAAGGTTCGAGTTCGAACCGGTCGATTGTAGCTGCACAATTAGAAGCAAAAACTAAAAAATAACAAAGATGCATAAAAATTATTTCAGCTAAGGCCAAACTCACTATACTTGTGGTATTGGGTTGGCATGGTTATCTCTAGGACCGCATCTCCCTCCACTATTTTCTAGCGACCTCTAACCCAGAACCATGAGGACTTTCAGTTCTTTATAAAGGTCAGAGTCTCCCTAATAAAGGGAGAATGCGACCCCTATGGGTTCATACTATACCACCCCTTACAGTCACTCTCCCTATTAGAGGCTCGAGGTTGAAAAATGATTTGGAAAATATGGGGAGGCATATCCTCACCAAGAGTAACATCCTTGTACAGAAGAAAGGCCATTACCAATTGGCTCCATGTGTTTGGCACTAGCTGGGTAGGGGCTACGTAAGGATGTACCTAAGGAAGGGGTGTAGAGGCAGTTTCATCCCCCCACTCAAAATCGCCTCGCTCACAGCAATGCACCCCTCTCCGGGAAAACATACATTTCTACAGTATCGAGGATCCTATCTCTCTCCCTAAAGGTATCTAGCTTGCTTTATTTTATATTATGCTCACAATGAGGCCCCCAACTACTGCTATAATCGATGGGGCCCAATTGCATCATCCACGTACTGTGAGGGCCCCCATGGCCTCCATAATCCCCTCGTAGGAATTATGGGAGGCAAGCCTACCTCGACACAGATCAGTGCCATATCTACACCCTTGGGGACCCGCCTACCATATTTTTCTTTGAAGAAGAGGCCATTTCACGAGATTAAAAGAGGATATCCAAAAAATCTTGGGTATTTACGCAAAATTTAGGCACCGGGAAGTGGAGGAAATAAAGATGGTTTTCGGAAAAGAAAGCTGAGAAGGTGTTGGCGAATATCAGGAAATGTTTTAACACTTGAAGGTTTTTAATTTTCGCAAAGTAAAGAAAAAAAAGTAGGTAGGGTTTGTGCCTTTTATATATGCAGGAAAGTTGAACCCCCACCGTTGGATTTACACTCACTGCGATCTTAGACATACATATGTAGTTCCATCTAGCACGTTAAATGGTGCCTGTTCAAAATTCAAATCAATAACTCAGATGATGCCGTGACTTGTGCGCCCCCAAGATTTAAGTGATCTGAACTAACCATAACAAACCAACATTATTACTCATTGAATGCGCATACAATGTGAGCCTTAGAAACCACTGTGCTACCTAGTTGTTTTACCTAGAGAACTAGCTTTTCTTTCAAATCATTAGAGCACACTGCCCAATGTACTTCAACTTAATCAAAGTGGCTCGTCCTTTACAACAAGGGCATAACCTCGTGTAGTTTAGCCTTATCACATGCTTTACCTTCATCAAAGCGGCTCGTCCTTTACAACAAGGCATCGCCTCGTATAGTTTAGCCTTATCACATGCTTCACCTTCATCAAAGTGGCTCACCCTTTACAACAAGGGCATTGCTTCATATAATTTAGCCTCATCACAGGATTTATCGTCATCAAAGCGGATCGCCCTTTACAACAAGGGCATCGCCTCATATAATTTAGCCTTATCATAGGTTTCAACTTTCTCGAAATGGCTCACCCTTTACAGTAGGTGCATCGCCTCAATAGATCTAGCCTTTTGCAAATGATGCCCTTGTTCTTCAAACTCGAATTGTTGTTACGACCACGTCATTTTTCTTCAAACTCGAACCATTGTTACGACCATATCCTTTTTCTTCAAACTCAAAAGTCCACACATTATATGAATAATCATACCTGGACTTCAAAGACTGTTGTTACGCCTCTCTACACAAGGACCTCCATGTCGTCTTAATCATTCTACGTGGCAATTGGTTCGACGAGCCCAGGCCCTATAAACTAACACGAGGTGTAGCTGAACCGACCCTCGAGCGTGAACGATCTGTTTTCCAAGTGAGGTGAAGCTGAACCTACTTTATTACATGTGAGCCCCATAGAAGAGCCGATTTAGATCTTGTACTATGCAATTGACATGACAATCCATTGCCACCGCCGCCGCTGCCAGCCTAACTGGTCAAGTCCAAGCCGCAATCTAGGCCTTATGGATACAAAAATGGTATTAGCATTTAATGTTGTGATTGATTGATGTATATGACACGAATGATCAATCGATTGGATGAGGCTACTACGTTGTCATCCAAAGACTTTCATTCGTCTTACTTAAGTACAAAAACTCACACTTAGTGTCATTCAAGGGTAATGCAAATTTAGACTCTTAAAGCTATAATCTAGCTACCCTATCTTTTACTTGTTTTACCCTAAGTTGACCCTCTTTTTTATATTGAAGGCTCACATTTAAAGCTCTTCCACAGTCATATAACTATTTCTCAAACTGGCTTAACCGTCGAGTGCACGCGGACAGCTCCGTCCCCTCCGGAGAAGGCCATGTATGACTAACAGTTTTTCCAAGTGTGCATGAACCAAGCTTGCATGGACATGAGAGGCATTGAGATTTATTAGCCATGTCAGTGGAACATTTTTTAGGTCAACAACATATATTTATCAAAATAAGGAGGTACACAATTGAAGGAAAGAGGCCGACCTCGAAAAGACTAGAATTCTAGTTCAGGAAGCTGAAAGACCTCTAATCTTTAGTAAGTGTGTGTATGTGTTGCATCAGCTCTTTGCCTAGTGTTTGTACTGATGTTACAAGGATGGTAGTCTACCAAACAAGGAAAGAAATTTGAAGAGGCGTAATCTCAGTTGTCCAAAATAAATTGGATAGAAAAATAGAATTGAATCAAGAGATAAGATTGATTTTCCAAAAAGTACATAGTTTTGGGCACTTTTGTATTTTACATTCAGAGATGCTTTAGGATGTAAATTAGGCATCACGTTGAGGAGATAAATACTTGAATGCAAGGTCCAGGAGCCATGAAGATTATTTGAATCGATTGTTGGAATCAGTCTCAATAAAGAACATCGAGTCTAGATTAATTCCATCGGATAGAAATACGAGGCTAGATTAACATAAATCTAATAGCCTAAGAATAACTAACCAAGTGGTGATGAAATGGTTTTTAAAACTTTTTTGAAAA
>CAIGRK010161941.1:0-15604 GCA_903798315.1 Fraxinus greggii
TGTGTATATATATATATATTTAATATAGTATAAAAGGGTGAACAAAAAACGAAACTCAATATTTTAAAAAGCAACGGTCAAGATATATTTTGTAAAGAATTTTTTAAATATATATTTCTTTAAAAAATGTGTATATATAAATTTTTTTAGGTTTAGACGTCAAAAAAAAATTGAAATTTTGTACGAGCCGGAGCTCGCTCGTTTTGGGCGAGCTCGGGCACGAGACCTCTAGGCAATAGAAGACATTAAATGATAAGTCTATTTAAATGTGGTATTATGAGACATTTAGTTAGGCCTACCATGTATAGCCACATAGACTCGCCAGTGATGCTGCATACCATTACTCTTTAGAATTTGCAAATGTTTTCTCGTCATGTAAGACCTCGTCAAGTCTATATCCTTTTTTTTTTTTCTTTACTAAAAGTAGTTCTGGTATATTTGCAAAATGATCTACTCCGTATAGGTCTTTAAAAGATACACAAAAATTAAAAATTTAAAAAAATGGCTTGCAATGTGGGCATATTGAAAGAACATCTGGTTCAAGGGAATTTCATGATGAATTATTGGCACAGGATCAGCAGAATCTGCAAAGTTTATATATATCTCTTGGGAATAAGATGAGCATACAGTCCCGCAAGGCAGCACATGAATTCAATTTCCTAATATCTAAATAACATGTAGCATAGCTACATATGTAATTCCACACTACAATAATGTTCAGTAAATGCTTGCTTACCAATTGGGAAACACACGATCTCAAGGAATTGATATGCATCTCTTTTTGAACTCAATTTTTCGTAATTCTTGTAGCTGATTAGCTATTTCATGAATAAACTGTAATCCATCCTTTCCATTTCTGAGTGTATTAAAAGCATGGTTGACGAAATCACGGTCGGTCTCAAGTGCTTCGAACTGGTGACAAAGGTCTGCAATTCCTTTCTCAAGTGTAGCGAAGTTTATTCGACCTCTATACATGGACAATTCACACCTATCACTATCCAAAGTATCACCCCTTTCAGAAACAAAATGATTGTCCTCGACCAAATCAGAAGGCGTGTCCTGTGTAGGAATTCCATTTGGTCTTGTTACATCTTTTTGCAATGGCGAACCGTTATTCTCAATATGTTCATCTAACTGAGTCTCCCCATCAATGGATAAGTTTTCCATATCATCGACTTCATTCATAATTTTTTTGGAGTACACACCATTTGGCATGTCATTCGATATCCCATTGGAGGCAGCTTGATGAAGCTTTTCTTCCGACTTCTTCAAAAATTCCGAAATGTATAGTTTTTCATCCTTGAAGTTTAATATTGAAATATTCACAAGTTTAGATTTTCCGTTACCTTCCAAAATTTCCATAGATTTTGAATTACTAGGATTAGCAAAACTACTCTCGGCATGATTTTCAACTATAAAGTTTTCTTTCTCCGATTTTAGCAGATTCTCGGCCATTGATTCACTTCTGAAATTACTTGTGCAAAACTCTAACAATGCTTCCAAATCTTCCACTTCCCTCTCCTTTTCAGCTAGGAGTTCATTAGCCTTGTCCAGTGCTTCCATATCATGCTCTGCTTGTTCCTCCATCATTCTTAAGTATTGCAAGGCTTCCATATGAAGTGCAGACTTTTCCTCTTGCAATCTTGTAATCATGGCCATTGCCTGATTTGCAGCAATGGCTGCTGCATTTCTTTCTTCCTCCAACTCCTTATATAAAGCACTCATACAACTCCTATCATACAAAACCTGTTGTTTTAGGTGATCAACAACACTTTCACCTTCGATTTCACCTACACTGACTCCATCAAATGATTCGCAGCCAGAATCATGTCTCTCCAGTAAGGGTGAAACCGGAAGAGCACGAGGACTAGAATCCTCACATTTTGGAAGTGCACCGAGTTGACTATGAGCTTCTGGACTCATAGCTTTTGATGTTAGACCCATGTTAGAACTAGACACCTGTTGCAGAGACTCTGTATCCTCTTCAATTTTAGCAAAATTGCTGATAACAATTGGCTCCGTACCTTCATTATTTGAAGATGATGCATCAGTAAGATTCGTATCATTAGACACTGGTATGAAAACATACTCTGAGGAGCTCTCTGTTTCAGCTGCTATATGTCTAGCCGCAGATGCATTTTCTTCGTAACTGGTTCCCGCAACATCTGCCACTGTAAACCCAGTTCACGAGTAAGAAATAAATAACATGAAAAATAATAAAAAATGCTTGAATTTTATGACTGTGAACTCATGTTCTTAAACCTCTGGGTGGATTGAATGAAAACATCTGTGATTACTGAACATTGAGCAAAATTTCAAATTGATCCCTGAACTTCATTTTCTTCAAAGTTGAGCTCTGAATTTAATTTTGTTTGAGTTGGTCATGAACTTCAAATATTTGTTAATTTCATTCCACCCATGTCCATTAGTTTCACTGGCTGATGTAGCAGTCTGATTGGCAAATAAATAGACTTTGATGTCATATTTTCCGTTAGTCAAGCTAGTCAAGCTAATGGATATGGACAGAGTGATCAACTTCAAACTAAAGTTCGAGTGACCAATGTAAAAAATCCCTAGAAGTTTAGTAACTACCAGTGTATTTAACTCTCAGTGGGCACACGGGCAATATCAATAAGCACATCAGGGGGGAATGATCAGGGGAGGAACTGGAGCTTACTGTTTGGTTGTTTTGTTTCAATATGGGTTGAGGAAGGAACATTGTTCAGTGAATGAAGCTCAGATGGTACGGAGAGGGTAGGCATATGAGAGAGAGAAGCATTACATTTATTTGTTTCCACTGGTGCATCAAAAGGAACTCCACCAGCTGGTGGTTGGAATCCGCCACCAAATGATATCAACTCTGCCATTTGATATAAATGAGGCTTTGAATGAGAATGGGCCCAATTAAGCTCATCTTTTGTCACGGATATCTTATTCTTGAGCTCACTTACATCAATTGATCAAAAAGTGAAGTTATCGGTTCAGAAGCTCGATGTGCCTGCTTTTCTGATAACACATTTGCATTTGGAGTTTTAGGTACATAGTTCTCCGTATTATCATTTCTTCCACGAAGTCTAGATTTTCCATCATTTGTCATCATCAGAGAGAGGGACCTCCGAATCAGAATCAGAAGTAATATTCAACTTTGTATACCCTACATGAGACAGCGTGTCAACACTATTGCTCCCGGCAGGCTGATTTTTCACTTGTCCCGCATATTTATTTCTTAACCTCTTGAAGCTATCCCGACGACAGAATCGACTACGACCCGGAACACAAGGAAGAGGGGGCTTGACATTAGCTTTAGATGTCCCAAACCCAACCGAAGTTAGTTCGTGTAATCTTTCAGCATTCAATTTTTCTTTCCATGTCTTGTTACAACACGAACAAGTCCTTCGACCCAAAGAAACAAGCCGTATATTCTTATTCAACATTAAATTCTGTAGAACAGATCTCTCAACATGCACCAATAGTTTACCCACCAGTAACCTATGCGATTCAGAATTGGATTTTTTCTTCATGGCAATTGGCATTAGACATTCTTCACACATCCCATTAACATCAGCAAGTTTACTGTGAACAGAACACGATACTAGAGATGAAATCTCTTCTATGTGGTCACTGCATAATACGCTTTGGTACCCTGTAGGTTTCTTATCCCTAATGACAATATCAGGCCTCGAGAATAACAAACATGTTGTTTTCAGTTCACAATAATTAGCAAATTTTGCAAGTAAATATGAAAATACTACATCCACAAACAGCAGAAATATCAAGAACCATTCACAAGCTGCGGATGACGAGTGTCATTAAATCCCAAGGTTTCCTCTTTTTAGCTGATGAAATCTCATCAGCCATTGCAAAAAGTATTTACTTCAGAAATTACACGAGGTCTTCACTTAAACAAACCATCGAATACTTCTCGGTCGATCAATAACACCGAAATTTGAAAACCTCTCTTTGTGAAATCAACATTCTCGCATCCGTGCAAACACTGTGAACATCAAGAAAAATAAAAACATGGGAAAAAGAAGAAGAAAAAGAAGAAATATGGTTGAAATGCATTAGCCAACAGAAGTTCAAGCAAACCCAACCAAGGAAGAATTTGGGTTCATAATTGAAGAAATAAACGACAACCCATTTCTCTCCACAAGTACAGAAGCAAACCTAAATTCAACAAATTTGTGCTGCACTTTGCCCATAAAATAACGAAGAATTTCAAAAGGCCAAACCCTAATTTCTTTTAATTCATCATAATTGCGGAAAAATTGAAATAGGGGAGGATCGACTACAATGTATATTCGAAACATTAACAGGACGACATTGCAAAACGAAAACATGAAATGAAAAGAATAGCATTATGTATTCATGCAGTGGTATGCATACAAACTAAATAGAATCATTGAAAGAGAGTACCAGTATTTGTTACAGGAAATGAGGATGATATGATCATATATATCAGCTTGCCATGAAATGAAATCATCTTTAAACACAAAAATGGGACTGGCATAAAAATACAAAGAGATCCTCGTCGTGGATAATGATTGACAGTTGAAACGAACTGAATATTTTAGAATTTTCCCAGCTTTCATGTAAAAAAGGGGATATTCCTCCAATACATGTACAATTGACATGACATAATACTTGGCCAATATTTGGTGATCCTTTCCGAATTCAATTTTTTTTTTCTCATTTTTAATTACACATTCTAACAATAAAATATCTTTAATATAAATTCAATTTTTTTTAACAAAATTTTCTAATTATACATCCTTCAAAAATTTACACATTCTTTCCAAGCAATTCTATTGTACTTAATTAACGTATAACCCACGTGACATTAGGGCACAATACCGCTCGAAATGGACGTAGCTTTCTAAGGTTGTGTGAGTTTCACTTCATTTTAAAATATTCCAATAGTTTGTGTGATATGGTTAAACCTTATCGCTCTCTTTTTCACATATATTTCCAATAGAAAAATATAGGTTGCACCACCAATAAAAAATCGTGAACCCTTATTGCGAAGGAAGCAGCACACCATGATGTCACAGCAAAACCCATTAGCAAAATAGAAGATCATGTAAAGTACTGTTGGCATAAAAAACAGTTATGCACAATGGAAAAGGTCAAAGTCGAATTTACAGAATTATCCTACAAACGATAGTTATTTTCACTACTACCCCTCTCACTTCTTTCCCTTCTTCGCTACTACTTTCTTTACGGGAGACTTGACGCCCTTCGGCTTCGCGCTCCTAGCCGAGGCCTTCTTAGCTGCTGCTGCTGCTGGCGCCGATGCCTTCTTTCCAGGAGCACTTCTAGTCGAGGTCCTGGCTACCTTAGCTGGTGGCTTCTTTTCCGTCTTTGGCTTCGCTACAGCTACTGCCTTTCTCTTGGCAGTTGCCTTTGCCTTGGGCGCCGCAACAGCTTTAGATTTTGCAGCTGGCTTAGCCTTAGCACTTGGCTTGGGCTTGGCAGCAACCGCCTTCGGCTTTGGCTTGGCTTTTGAAGGGACAGGCTTCTTGCCAGTGGTGGTTTTCACAGCAGCGGCTTTCGGCTTGGCAACTGGAACAGTCTTTTTCTTAACCGGTGCAGCAGATGCTGGCTTCGGAGCCGATGAACGAGTTGGAGGAAGCTTGTACGAAGCCTTATGTTTGACCAGCCTTCCAGAAGCCACCAGCTTCTTCAATTGAACCAGCAAAAGCCTCTTGAAATTTGCTGGAAGATTCTTCTGCTTCTCCTCAATGAACTTTGTAATTGCGTACTGGCTAGATCCAGTCCTATCTTTCAACGTCACGATCGCATCTTCAATCATCTGAAACACAAATTCACCAAAATAAAACTCAGATCTAATATTCAAAAACGAAAATTCCAAATAAAAATGCGAATAAAAGTATGAAACGAACAATCGAATACCTCAAGATACGGAGGATTGCGTTTTCGCAGGACAGCAGCAGCTTTTTTAGGCTTGGGTTCCTTTTTGGAGGTGGTTTTTCTAGACTTGGTTGTTTCAGCCGGAGGGTTTTCTCCGCCGGCATGTTCGTCAGCGACAGGTTCAGCCACAACCTCCATGGGGACAACTGGTTCTTCAGTGGCCATAATGCTAATGCCAAATCAAAAAACTAGGACGAAGTGTGAGAATCTGAATACAGAACCTAATGGAATTTTTCGAGGTTCGAGTGATAATTAATGGGAAGAAATGGGCAAGGTTAAATAGTGAGCGTTAGGGGGGCTAGTAGCCGAATGCTGAAAGCTGATTGGCTAAAAGGCCATTGAGACGGATCGAGACTTAGGCTGAAGTTTAAACTAGGCCGTCGGATGGGATTTAATCTAATTTAGATGATTGAGACTTGGATTGGAATGCATAGAACAAGTTGTTTTGAGGCCCTAGAGGTGTGTTTTTGTGCTTGATTTAACTCGGAATAAATTGATCTAGATTTGATGGATTTTGATGAACTTTTTTTCTATATTGTAGGAAATTTCGTAAGCTTTCTGGATAATATTCATTGGAGTCGCGATGGTTATTCGTTTGAAAGATATTTGATTTAAAACGAAAAGTGGTTTGAGACGAGGGTACGAAAGTTGTGGTTTTTGAGCTTTGTATGATAATGCTGAAACAAATAGCTGGCTTTAACATCACATTTGATAGTATTTTAACGGACGAGTCCGTAAACACAAGAATTGTGCAAATTGAATAGTATTTTGGCTGGAAACGAAAGTTCAAATTGGATCAATATAAACATTTTACGCTAGTGGTGTTTTAAATTTCATCTAAATTATACATGATATTGCAACGATACTAGTTTCATTTAAACGTACAAGATGCAACGATCTTCCATTGAGACCATTTTAATTTTTCCTTTCTTCCTCTCTATCTCGTTCTCGATCTTCCATTAAGGCCAAGTGCACGAACTACAACTCCAAACATGAAACCTTCACAGTTTGTCTTGAGATCAAATTTCGATAACAAATCAACTATTAAACTCATGAAGCAATTATCTTTACATCATTTCATTCCACTAACATTAAAATTAGCATTTCGTAATTGACTTGTGTAATTATCGATATATTTTATCAGACCGACTCAACTTTCTGCAAAAACGCTATAAATTCTTTTCTTTTGCTTTCTGATTTGTGTAGTGGTTACTATCGAGTCAAAATGAAACCAATTAGGAAAACATATTGAGATCATAGCATCATTGGTCATTTATCTTTAGAAAAGTGTTAGTCTCATTATTTCATTATAATTGCATGCAATCAATCTTCAATAATAGCATTCTTCGACTAGGGGGAAAAAACTATAAATGACCATCTGGTGAATTTCATCTGACATATTTGGATATAAGAATTAAATAACACTAAGCAGTACTAAACAAGAAAAACGAAAAATGATGATAACATATAATCATATATGTGTTAGACATACTAGAGGCCAGTGAAAGAATGCCAAGTTCATTAATAAAATTATAAAACCCTTGTATAAACCACAATTCAACATGAGTACAAGAAATAAAACAAAAATTCACAAGCATCGGAAGAAAAAAGAAAACATGGAGAAATTTGGTATGAAACGAAGAATCTAGCACAGAAGTTGTGCAAAAAACCTCTGCTACCAGAATCAAATGGGTTATAAAAGCAACATTAGTTTTAAATAATTCCCTTGACAATTGCGATTTTGTCCAAAATCCATACAAATCATGAAGCAGCTGTACTATTGTTTCCTTCCCCTACCCTTTTTGGCAGGTTGTGCTTCTACTTGATCTTTCCCGCTTACTTCTGATATATCCACTGCAGAACAAAGAAAGACAAAGTTTCTTATTCGAAAAGCAAGTTTACACCAATATTTGATATTGCATCAAAGAACAAGGAATGCACAAGGACTTACTATAAATAAATAAAAGAAGGGACTCATTTACATGGGGTAGATTAAGGCCCTGTTTGACGCTCATTCTCTTTCTCCATTTCAACCACACATTCTCCAAATAAAATAATATTACACACAAATCTAAACCTTTTCTACCACGCATTCTTCCATCAATCACTATTCCAGAATTCATTTTTTCTCCAAAATGNCACACATTCTCCAAATAAAATAATATTACATACAAATCTAAAACTTTTCATTACTTTTCAACCACACATTCTTCCATCAATCACTATTCCAGAATTCATTTTTTCCCCAAAATGGGTGTCAAACACAAGCTAATTGTGACTTGTGAAATAATCTCGAGAAAAGACCTTACCTTCAGGTCCGCGAGCCATCAGAGTGAAGAATATGTTATTCAGTTTTTCCATCTTTTTAGCATCCTGAGCTTGGTCAGTCTTAAACTTGATACACTAATAAAACAGAAAGAAAATGAACCATTATATTAGATTATTAATATTTCCAGTTTGCATCAGCTAAACTTCAAGTTGCATTAAGAGACATTGTGTACGAAGCTATCAGTAACTCCCAAATGAGTTGCAGACATAAGCATCTTATACTCCTAAAAGTTGTGATATCAAATGCACAAAGATGTAAGATAGGGTAAAGAGGTTTATAACCTGTTCGACTGTTCTTTCCCGATTCTAGTCAATATTTACAAAGAAGACAAACCTGAATAGAAGTCACCCACTATTGTGGGTAGCTTACCCAAACACCATTAACCATTCTTTTAGTTCAAACTGAGAACTTTTATTCTCAAATAACAAGGAAATTTTCTAAAACCGTGAATGAGTACAGTATGTTAGCTAGTATCCATTGGCAAATATTCAGCTGATTTAATAGTAGCTCAATAACTGATGCTAACTCCGTCTTAACTATATTTAAAACATCCTTTAATCCTACTGCTATGGTCCTATCTATTTTCTAAAGGGGAAAATCCTTCCTACTACATCCACGATCATATTGTCATGTGTCAAAAGAGTGTGAATAAGGGCCATAAAGATTTTGAAACTATAAAGAAATATTAGCGCTACAAAATCTGTCCCTATACTCACAGCCCTACCCCCACCTGTCCTTGGGCTCCAATTAAAGAATGCCCAGTACATGATTATATGTTATACTAGATTTTACCGGATTTTTACCAGTTTTTCTACATCCGTTTACCAGGCCACAACCAAAGCAGTCGCTAGACTGGTTCACAAGTTTCCCAGTCGGTCCGGTCCGGTTTTGAAAACATTGGAGAAAAATGAACAAATATCACTTGCCAGAACATTCAACTTACTATATGACTGGGACGTGTAGATTTAAGGAACTAAGCAAGGAAAGTGAAAAATAACCAACTAAAGCACCATACCGGTTTGGATTGTGATTCCAATTCTTGAGGAACTAATCATAAACTGCATCAAATTAACATATGTACTAAATGATTGGGCTATGCATTAAGGAGCTAATCAGGGACAATTAACAGAGCATTTGGTGGTAAACTTTGTGTATTCCCACCCACTCCCCCAAAATTCAAACTTACATTAGAGGACTCCAAGGAAAAGAATGCCATTATATCAACGAATCATTTTAATGCTATGCATAGATTTATTCATTTTGGCAAGAGCGGGCAACAGGAAATTTTCTACAGCCCTTTAAACCATATATTCCACCCCTTCGACACTTAATAGAGGATGCTAAGCAAGAGAAGACCATTATTTGGATTAATGACTAACATTGTGTATAGGATAGATCTCCAACAATTATGGAGCCCTAAGCAGAAGCAATGGAGATCACAGACAACTAAACATGTGTTTGGCAGTAAAAATGCAACTACACAGTAACCACATTCCAAAACAAAAATTCACAATTACTTATAATGGAGTCATTATCTCACAGAGAACCAGAAATAGATAATGCTCAATGCCTCAATCAACTATCATGTTGAGAACTTCAATTGACGGGGCAGATTGTTTCAATTTTATGGTTCAACAGAGAAACAACTTAACTCATAAATATAATGTGTAACGAAAAGAAGATGGTGATTCTGCCATGAAACTTCAGGCTTGCTACCATGAGTCCAGTCTTAGCTGATGGTCTGAGGAATCAATACAAGTTTCATTTTCTGTATTGGAGTTGTGCACAAAATGTCCACAGTCAATTGAAAGATCTCTGTGATTAATTTGCCATTGAAAATAAACCCACTGGCTAACACTTGGTCATAGATCCATTGGCAGATAATCTGCCTTTACTTTTGGGTTCTCTTTTTCGAGAATTGGTTCATGTCAACTATACTAAGGCTTTGGATGGTATCAAGTTTTAAAATTCAGATTATGAAAGTAGACTTGCTCCCATACCCTTATGTTAAGAAAATATCAGGTCTCATTTATGTGCACGAGTTTTTTCAGATTGCACGGAAAGCTCTTTTGGGGGCTTGGTGAGTTGGGAGAGCGACAATGACGTCTCTTTTTAAAACGAGTTTGTCTATCAGAAACTCGGTGAGGAACTATAGCTTTGTGAATTTCCCTACACAAACTTCATCATTAAAAGGTCTCCATCCCTGGATATAGCCAAACCATGTAAATTAAGTGTTTTCATAAGTCTGGTTTGTCTGGTGGTGTGATTTTTGTGATTTGTGTGAATGCTTGATGCTTCTTGGCTTCTAATATGCTATTTTTCTAACTCTAATAAATCGTTTTGTAACAAAAGGTACAACAAGCATTGATAAATCAGAAAATCAATATTCTACAAAGAGATGTACCATTCATCTATTGTCTAATTTAAACCCCACTAAAAAAGTAAAATGGAAGTAGTCATGTTCTGGACCCCCAAAATTGCAAAAGAATGCTCATGCTTTGTGGCACTGTAAAAGCCAAAGAGCAAGTTTCTCAAAGAAGGATATCATTTCAAAATTCCAAACCTTAACATATTGATGTAAAGCGCATAAAAAATGTATTCAATTAGGAGAACACACGACAGACCATAATATAATGGGATTCGACGATTTTTAGCATAGTTTTTAATGTAATCAATTAGGACAAGCTCAAGATGTGATTTGTGACCAACTTTCCCAAAATTGTTTACTTCCAGTTATCTGCTTTTGTTTGAAAGGAAAATACAAAGAAGATAAATTTGTGAAATGTGGAATTATCTAAGAACCCCATTTTCCCCTTCCAATTTTCTTGGAAATAAATGCAGGCTTAAGAATAGTTGTTCAAGTATCCTACTAATTACACTGGCTTAAATTTATTCTCTCTCACCAGACGAATATTCCATTCACTTTTATAAACTAAAAATTATCTAGCCCTTGTTTGGGGCTCTAAAATGTTATTTTGGGAAAAATGTATTTTAGAATAGTGATTTTTTTAGAGAATGTGTGGTTAAAAAAGAAGGAAAAGTTTTAGGTTTATGTATAATATTATTTTATTGAAAATGTGAGGTTAAAAAGAATAAATAGAAAAATGCATTAAAATTAAAATCGAGCCCAAACAGGGGCCTAATAACCCATCATTTCCAATTACATAAGCCAATAAACTGAAACAATTCACAGAATTAGAAAATAATGATAAGGCATAGCAATTGCAACTATGATGCGAATGATAATAATAACAAACATTATTCATCCTGTTGTTACATTTTATACTATCATTTGTTTATGGGATATCATTCATCGCATTGATTAATAGAAGCCATGGAGCATTATGCGGAGGTCTTAGAATCATAGAGCATTATAACCATAAAACCTAGGAGACTAACAGATACCTCCATATATCATTTGTTGATGGGATATTATTGATCACATTGATTGATAGAAGCCATAGAGCATTATGTGAGGTCTTAGAATCATAGAGCATTATAATATATGTCAGTAAAAAGCATAAAATCTAGGAGACTTAAAGATACCTCCATATCAACAATATTTTCCTTACAAAGTACATGCTACACACCACTTTCTGCATACATTTATGCGTATAGTATACTTCATTTAATCATTTTCCTAAATCCATCGTCCATTTAGTTATGCACATAATAATTCTTCGATTTACTTGTGAGAATATTATTGGCAAGAAAAGGTGTTCTATAATGGAAATTTGAGCTCAACGGTTTGAGCTACTCAATTGGACTATTGTATCTTGGAGGGATTGTTTACGCATATAGGAATATAGCACCTCGGCCTAATTGTTTACATATTTGTTTAACGAATATACTTTATTATTTTGTAATTTTTCCTACAACTTCTCAAGGAGGAACCAGTGCATTCAAACAAATTCCCGTGCATCTTCGTTGAGTTCAACAAAATTTCAACAGCCAATGAAATCAGGAACAATGTATACTTTATATTTAGAAAGTAACATGCAAATCGTACTTGCACCTAAAAAATTAGTGCAGTCTGTACCTCTTTATCGTCAGTAACTTTGAGAACCAATTTACCATCGCAGTGCCTGTATTTCATCCCATAACGAGTCTGCGTCACAAAATTAACAACAATCAATTAAAACAATACAAGGAGAAGAGAAATAAATTGTAAATGAAGGATTTACTTTCTCGGGATCGGCGCGAAATATTTGTACGGATTTTTCTACAAAATCATCCCATGATGTGATGTAAACCATTCTGATTAAAACTGATCTACTACGGATCGATACGTGCCCCCACTCTCTCTCTCTCTCTCTCTCTCTCTCTCTCTCTGTGGCGAGCTTATACAAACCAGAGGCCGGCTCGACGTCGATCTCTGGGTAGATTGTGAAGGTTGGAGGACCATCTCTCTCTTGGGGTTTTATAGTTGCCTATTTATGGGGTTTTACCGGTTGTTGGACAGAGGCGACGTCGTTTCCTATACTGTGCTGTGCCCTGTTGAACTGAAATCTAATAAATTTTGAATAATTACTCTTAGGTCCTCACTACTATTTGGTAATTAAAAACAGTCCTTTTAGTTTCAAAAATATGAACCAAATCCCTCGCTAAACTTGACATATAGATAGCTCAAGCATGCCTATTTGGCCTTTTTTTTTTGGAAATGAGTATAATACTCCCTTGCACGTTTCCATTATTTGATGATCTGATTTTGCCAAATTCTAACCTAACAACTCAATGAAACTTGAGTGCACCAAATCCCCTACTATTCCGCTTTACATAAACTATATTGTTGAACTTAATGTAAATTTCTTCACGTTATTGTTATGGCTGTTGGTCAAAATTCATTGAGTGATTGAACTTAAAACCCGCTCCTTAAGAATTTAATACAAATGCAGAATCAATTTTCTCAGCAAATTGATTGAAGATACCCTATTTGCAATGACGACACAACTGCAAAAAAGGTTGAAACTAGATCACACTAGAAGATGTCATTCCTTGTTCTACTAGTGCGAGTATATTCTTTGGGAAAATGCCAAGGGTACATAACTCTTAACATAATGATGTCCATAATGGGAAATGCCTATTCTTTATACCTACTATAGTTTTTAAAATTTTAGTACTTTTACTTGGGGTGCAAAATGTGTTCATACTGTAATCATAACTTCAGAATCACCTATTTCCTCTTATATCGTTTTCACAATGGTAAATATCCCTCCTAGGTACCGATGACTTGGTGCTTGCTTGGTTGAGCTTTTTGAGTGTTTAGAACCCACTTGACATGATTTTAAAAAGGAACTTTTAAGATCCAAAAATTGATGTTGGACTCATGTAGCTAATTTTATGAAAGCATTCTTTCAATTAGAATAGTTTTTAAAGGAAGATGATCCACTGTATCTTCTTCTAAAAACACTTTTAAAATACGAAGTCCTTTTTATAAAAAAGGTTCAAACAAAAATCAATGTAGCTTTTTCCAAAAATTCTTCTACGGGAAGAAAAAGCGGAAGCAGAAGCAAAAGACATACCAAGCAGGCCCTTATAAGTCGTAGGTCCCAAAAAATGTAAGATTAAGCCCCTACTTTCTAATACTCATTTTTTTTTCCAAAATTATTTTCAACTATACATTTTATGGGACTCATAATTTTTATTAACTTTTCAAACACACATTACATAAATTTTTATCAAAATTTAATAAAAATCTGATTTTTATCAAAACCAAAGAGATCTAAAATGTAAATAAAAATTGTGTATTCTAATTAAAAATGATGCTTAGACCAAATTATAAACATTACCAAACAATGCACTTATTAAAATAAAAGAAAATGCCATTTGAACAAAAACATTACATTCTACAGGTCCAACATGATGGGAGAAATAGACTACAGATTATGAAAATTCACATGCATTGTAGGCACTAATGTGCAGACATTCAATATGAAACATACACATGGAGCACGCCAATCAAAAGCATGCATAAAACCTCTGGCAGTTCATGAACCAATAGAGCGATTCATCTGCCTCCGTGCAACTTCTTTCCCGAAAAGAAAGAAGCTCCCAGTAAGCGGCTAAAATGACAATTGTAAGAAATGCGGTATTATCACAACATATGCTCATTATGGATACACGGCGAAGAAGTGCCACTGCAACTTATACCGAAATCTAAATGATGTATATAGATTATTGAATATATAAAGAATTGAGGTGAACACATTCAAGAAGCTGGGCCTCTGCGAGCATATGCCAATATCATTACGAAATCCGAAGCTGATGAACCAATTGTGGCTGACGCTTTCTCTGAAGAAGTCGTTTGAAGCCACAAATCAACTAAATTATTGAGTTGCAGTGTGGGAACTACAGACTTGCCCATGCATTTAATTTCAACCTACAAAATAATCAGCAGAACAATAAATAATATCTAAGTTCAATAATCTAGCGCATGTGCTGACGCTAGAGTCCAGAGAAGAATATGTTCCAATTTTAAAGTCCAAATCATACATTCAAGTCAATACTATAAATGACTTAAAAACAAACCTAATAGTATTATCAAAAAACTTGTTTGCCATTATTCCTGATAGTAAATGGAGGGTGGTTTTTGATGGGCTGTATAGTGCAATACTAAAAGCATGTTTGGAAAGTGTGTATAAACGGTTTAAATCATAACTAGATAGAGATGCGTGTGGATAACTAGGTAGTATTTGTAGCCCTTCGAAATATGTGGATAAAAAGTAGCTCGAGTGTTTATAAACATGAGCCAAACATAGGCTAATAGCATGTTTGGGAAGTGTTTATAAACAATTCAAATTATAAATAGATAGAAGTAAGTTGTGGATAAGTGAGTAGTACTTGTGAGTTCTTCGAAATGTGTGGTCAAAAAGTGACTCAAGAGTGTCTACAAACAGTTTATAAACATGAGCAAAAAACATAGGCAAAGTTGGGTATGTGAGATGAATATTTGAGGTGACAAGTGATCACCAAAGATGAAAAGGGATGCATTGGGTAATGGCGATTAATCATGCGTACAGTGGGAACAGGTGAAGCAGTGTAGTTGTGGCAGGCTGAGGGTAGTTCCTGTTGGGTGTAGATGTAAGAGGGAGAAAACCTATGGTGGTGGCCAAGGAAGCACAAGTTGCCAGAGAGAGACAAGTTATTCGATTTTATTCTCTCTATTTTTTATTTTATAACCTAGATACACTGTTGAACAAGAACTGGATCTTTTAGTGAAACAGAGACATATCACCTTATAGGCATACAAGAGCGAGACACAAAATCCATATCTCACCCAACTTTGCAAAAACACACAAAAAAAAAAAAAAAAAAAAAAATATAAAAATAAAAAAAAAAAAAAAA
>CAIGRK010161961.1:493-26347 GCA_903798315.1 Fraxinus greggii
TTTATATCAAAAGATCTACGGGCAAGTGGCGGCCGAATTCCTACCTATATTCTCTTCATTTCTCTTTCACCTTACCAAATTTCGCATATCCTCTCTCTCTCTCTCTCTCTCTCTCTCTAAATTAACGCACTTTTATAAAATAAGATTGCCCTGAATGGAGTCAAAGTCACAGTCACGTTTTACACTGGGTAAGCAATCCTCCGGCGCCCCAGAAAGTGATGACGTTTCCGGTTCCGGCGTACTGGATGTAGATTCGGGCGTACGGTTGATGTACTTAGCAAATGAAGGCGACGTGGAAGGGATTCAAGAGCTATTGGACTCCGGCACCGACGTGAATTTTACGGATATTGATGGCCGTACCGCCCTACATGTGGCGGCTTGTCAGGGCCGCTCTGATGTTATCGACTTGCTTCTCCGCCGTGGCGCCGAAGTCGACGTCAAGGACCGGTGGGGAAGCACGGTATGCTTGCTTTTATAATTAATGGGTAAAAAAGAATTGTTAATATTCGTTATTATACTGTCAATTAATGAAGTAGGGAGAAAATTTATAAAAGCTTCAACTTTTTCAAATTAGCTAATGACAATTTAGTGATTTATAATAATTTGGACGAGTTCATCACTTATTTTCGCTCTAATATTAGAAGCTACTGTTTTACGAGGGTAAAACCCGAATGATTAACAGATAGAAAGTGGGGTATGGGTCCATGGGGAGGAATGAGTCGACTTATGCTGTGCTTTATTAAGAAGTGAAGTGAATTTTATCTTTCATTTTAATTTAGTGGTTGAGAAATTTGAAGCTGTTCTTTTATTTAGAAAAAGATATAGCAGCAGAAGGAAAACTTAATCAAATATTCTGTATAGTTTGTAAGATTTTTATTTATTGAGATAGAAAAAATTAGAATTTGAAGAGGTTCATTATTGTTCATCATCATCATCATCCATGAAGTTTTCCCTGTAATCTTATTGGGTAGTGCTTGCAAGTTTTGTTTTATTTCTTTTCAGGGATTAATTTTTAGAGTGGCCACGGGACTTTTCAATGTAATCTGGTTGGGTAACTGTGATGCATGAAAGTCTTATTTCCATTTCTTGAAAAGGAATATTTTAGCATGTTTTTTTTTAGATTTGCTCCTTTTTCCTCTTTTCTTTTTGTATCAGACAGAGTTTGGCATAATTGGCAATTTGGCATAATGTAATGGAAAGTTTTGGGAATTTTCTGTAATTCACGAAAGATGCTTACTTTGATGCTAGACGGGATGGAGTTCCAAATAGCCCCGTTGCATCAGCAAGTTTAGAAAAACCTTATCCTTACAAAAAGAACTTTTACCATGTTTAAATCTGGCCCTCATGATATAATTCTGGAAACACTTATTGTGACGCTAATGTGGTCAAAAGTTCTTGGCAACTTCCATTATAATGAATTCAAAATTTTCTATAATGTTGTGAGGAAGTGACGCTATCACAAATTTCTCTTTGTTGCCTTTTTTTTTGATGTAAATTAAAGTTGTCTTGATTATCAGTCGGCAATGTTGCCTTTTCTCTTGAAACATCATGCAGCCGAACAACTTCTGCCATATCTAATTCAATGACTTGTCTGTAGTTAGATAGATTCGGGAAGTCAAGTGGTAGTAAGTGTAATATGCACCATGGACACATATGAATGCAATTTACTTTTGTCTAGTTTGTTTTCTGTATTTGGAATTTTAGTAGTGTTGTTTTAAGGTCTCAACGTTCTCACCAAGCTATTGGTAGATATGTTATTGACAAAGTTTGATTATATAGCCTCTTGCAGATGCAATATATTACAAAAATAATGATGTTATCAAGCTTTTGGAGGCACATGGTGCAAGACCTCCAGTAAGTGTCACAAGTCTTGTCAAGCGTGTAATGCTGGTTGATTTTTTTGTTTTGCTGTTTGTTTCATTAATGAAACAATTGTCTTCGCTATAGTATAAGCTTTGTCTCGTAGTGTGAACATCAGAGTGTCCTATTCCTTTTCTTTTAGGTGGCTCCCATGCATGTGCAGAATGCTCGTGAAGTTCCTGAATATGAAATTGATATGAGAGAGCTCGATTTTACAAACAGTGTGGAGATAACTAAGGTAAAATTCATTCTGTATCTGAAATTGTTAATTATATTGTTAAGCTTGTTGATTTTTTTACACGAAACCTTCTGTAAACTGTGCGTCCCTTTCCTAAGAACATTATCAATTCATATTAAGATCTTGCAGTGCATTGCTTTTCTCAAACTTATGTTGTCGTATGCTTGCGTGTTTAGAAAGTGGAGACATTTTCAGTTATACAATAGAGGACTCTTTAACTTTCTGACCATTTTCTAGCATTCATTTGAACTACTAGGAATGTGGGACAAAGTGGGAATATGATGTTAACTATAACTTTTCCATCACTTCCATGATTTCTTTGTTGTATAAATTGTAGGGAACATTTTGCATTGCATCATGGCGTGGAATTCAAGTTGCTGTTAAGAAATTTGGTGAAGAATTGTTCACAGATGAAGACAAAGTGTGGGTTGGTCGTATGCTATATATGGATTTGCTTATGTTGATCTTTTATCTTCCCATTTAACCCATGCCTGGATTGGCTAAAAATCAAAATTTTAACAGATTTTAATAGAAGTTAATGAAATGTGTGGTTGAAAAGTTGATAAAAGTTGTGATCCATAAAATGTGTGATTGAAAATGAATTTGAGAAAAAAATGAATTCTAAAGAATCGAGGTCAAACAGGGGCTTAATTGTATAAATAATTGCTGATGATTTCTGATTCGACTGGGTTCTTTTGGTGGTTTGCATAGAAAGGCATTCAGGGATGAGCTAGCTTTACTTCAACAGATACGCCACCCAAATGTTGTCCAGTTTCTTGGTGCTGTAACACAAAGTACTCCGATGATGATAGTCACGGAATATCTACCCAAGGTACTTTTCAGTTTAATTTTGAATTCTTAACTTTTCTATTGTCCGCTGTTACTTATCTTAGATTTTCTTTATTTCTACTAGAAACAAATTTTTCATTTTTTCTTTCGGTGCAGATGATTTATAATGGTTTGCATTTGGAGAAGTCATAAATATCTTGTTTGTTTTTGTACTACTAGAGAGGAACCTTTAGTTTTTGAAACTGCTAAATGTTCGGGGAATATCTTTGTGGTATATAAGTTAATTGATTTTTAATTTCCTTAGACTGCTCATGACCGTTGATATAGACTCTTAATTGATGGTCAGGGAGATCTTTGTGCATACTTGAAACAAAAGGGCGCCTTAAAGCTGACAAGGGCTATCAAGCTTGCTCTGGATATTGCCAGGTTAGTTCACTGGCTAATATAATAAACAAGTGCAAATGTTAATCATGTATTGTATTCAGCAGATGCTTGAATTTGTATAACGGCACTTTCTGTTCAGAGCAATAGCCTCTTATTTTATGACATCCAGTTCTTAATGCTTCAGAAAATGCTATGCATAACAGCTTGAGTAGTTTATGGAAAAGACCCCTTGGGCTATTTATTTACTTGTATATTAATATTTGTCATTTTTCACTTCATATGGTTGATTTTAACTTTAATTTTTATGTTGAACTGAGTCATGCTCTAGGATTCCTCACTGCATGTATGAAATGCAATTCGCTAAAATGCTGCAGGAAAATCAAACTCACACATATATGGAGATTAATACGAATGTCACGTTGAATACAACATGATGGAGTTATTTGATTCACACTGTAAATGGTATATGCATTTCCTTTCTTTGTATGTTCATTTATATATTTTGTATGTACTGCAGAGGAATGAACTACTTGCATGAGCATAAGCCTGAAGCAATAATTCATCGGGATCTCGAGCCTTCGTATGTTTCCTCTTATTGAATGTGATTGATTAATGGTCAATTGTGCTTTTTTTCTTATGCTGAAGCATGTGTAGAATCTCTATAATTTATTTGAATATAATGAGAATGAAAACAGGAACATACTCCTGGATGATTCTGGCCATCTAAAAGTCGCAGACTTTGGACTAAGCAAGCTGATGAAAGTTGCAAAATCAATTAAAGAAGATAGACCTGAGACTTGCCAACAGACTTCTTGTAAGTATCTAATTTGTAGGAAGCAATGTATTTTGTCCTGTGGTTTAAATTTAAATAGAGTTTGGGAGATTGGGGATCTACCTAAGTTAGCAGTGCTAACATTTTTTTTTCTTTATTACTTTGTTGATGCTGTACAGACTTTACTTTCCTCTCTGTAAAATTTTTCTGCAGAAAAATTATTTTTATCCATGCATATGGCAAAATTAATTTCAATTTAGCCATTTGAATGTTATTGCTTCTAGGATGAGATTGTTAATTTCCCGATAATTGCTTGGATTTCTTATATGCACTTAATATACAGGTATATATCTCTTTGAAGTGATCAAGCACCATAATAAATTGAACTGTTATTAAAATGGATCCTTTTATATCAACCCAGGGCGTTATTTGGCTCCAGAAGTTTTTAAAAATGAGGAGTATGATACAAAGGTGGACATCTTTTCATTTGCATTGATATTACAGGAGGTAGGTGCTTCTTTGCATTTTTTTTATCCTTTTGTCGATAAATAACTTCACTTGATTTTTTGTATAAATTGTCCAGTTGTTGTTTGGTCAAACAATAGAAAATGGTTGGGTGGTCAATGTTTGTTTATTCTTTATTACTTTTTTATCATACAAAATTAGGTCCTTCAGGTCAATGTATTTCTGTTTCTTAAGGTGCTCGTGTTTACTCATTGCTTACATGTTATGTTCATCGCCTTTTTATGTTATCCTTACCTTTTTCAGAATTATAATTTTTTGAGACCCTCTCTATCCAAATAAACGCTTTGGCTGAACGGATCCTGCGACTTTGGACAAAATTAGAAAAGATTTGAGGACAAACTATTATACTTGTCTTGCGAAAATTAGCACGTATTGAGCATTTTGGGTCATGATGGTATGGGATATGTTTATTGTTATGATCTTCTTTAAGATAGTATGCTGTTCTCTTTGCATAAGATCTTAAATTTCGGTAGAGGGATATGAAGAATGCGTAGGACCGGAGTAGATGACTATATGAACTTTCTAGCGCCAAAAAATGGGAAATTCAGGCATACAGCATGACAATATCCGTGCAACTACAGTACCATCGCCTGTATTCTATCAGGTTGATTCGAATCTAGCCCATAGAGGGAATCGATATATGCCTAGAGAAAATCCGTTTAAACTGAAGAATGACTTGGATGGTATTTCATTTACTTGTGTACGATCTATCTGTCATGCATAACGCTTGTCGTGAATTTCCGTATTTAACTCCGCCATTTTATCAAAGACTGATTGCATCAGAGTTGCTAAATTTCTTTATGAAATTCTTTATTGAGGAGAAAGATAACTGTTTATTGGCACATATAGGACGGAGAACTAGGACTGGTTGTGTAACAAGCTAATGTGATTACATCAGAGTTGCTAAAAGTTAAAAGAATTAAGGGGATAACAGTTTATTGGTACATATAGGACATAACTGGGAAAGGTTAGGTTATCGAGTTAAGGTGATTTGTGCAGAGAAAATAGAAAAAGTATATGGTATACAGACTTTAGTGATTGGTTTTTATTAATTATACCAACTTTTTTGAACTATACTGGCTCAGTTTCCTTTTCCCCATCTTTATTGGGTAGAAACTAGATAGAGGTTTTTTTATGTTGTTTTGTACCTGCCATGCATGAACTCACCAATGTGTGATAAAGACCTCCTTCTGAACAATTGTGGCATGACAACTGTTTTTCCTATCAATTTTGGTCCACAGATGATCGAAGGTTGTCAACCATTTCCTAGAAGGCAAGAAATTGAGGTCGCCAAAGCATACGTTGCAAATGAGCGCCCCCCTTTTAGAGCTCCAGTGAAACTTTATGCTCATGGACTGCGAGAGTAAGCCTCTGAAGTTTATTCAGTTTTCAATACATCTGAGATGGATTTACATTTTGTATGAGCTCCAATGATTTCAAGTGGAAGCTCTATCCTGTTCTCTGGAAATGAAGTTTAAATTTTCAAATTTATTATACAACCTTAAGGGCCCGGTTTTGGATGGTACCTTTTATGAGGGGTAGGAAACTAGTGCTTGCTAATTTTTTTGGGCACTGATTTTTGGTGGTTTTAAACACTCAAAATCGGTTTAATGTGATTTTCACCTTTTTTCTTAACCCACCAAATCGGTGGGTTTTGACTGTTATCATATTATACCTCATATAAGAGAATAATTTTCAACTCTAACTTATAAATAAAAAATACATTAACTAAAAAAGTTATTTATAAGCAAAAAAATTACTTCATAATTAAAAAATTTACTTACAAGTGAAAAATTACATTTGTGTAAAAATTTGTTTAGAAAGTAAAAAATACAACTAATAGGATAAAAATTCACTTATAAAATATAAAAAGTTATTTGTAAGTAAAAAATTCACTTATGTGTAAAAATTATTTTAAAGTACAAAATTAACTTATAATTGTAAAATTTACTTCTAAGTAAAAAATAATGGTCAAAATTTTAAGCAAATAGTAACTTATATATAAAAAAAAAAAATTACTTACAAGTAAAATATCACTTGTGAATGAAAAAATTTCATACAAGAAATTATAAATTGAAAAATTTCACCAAGGGTCATATATGTAATTTTATACTTTTAAAAAACTTTTAGAAACGGTAAATAATAAACTCCCAAGCATTATTTGGACTGTTTTAAAAATCGTTACTAAAACTATTCAAATCGATCCGCTCATAAACGGTCAAAGCAAGTACTTTAAACAATGTCCATAACTGGTACTCAAAAACTCCCAAGCAGGCCTGAAGGAAAAGTTTGCTTGATAAGGTTTCTGGGAAGGAAAAGAAATAAAGTACAATTTGACAAATTTCGGAATTCATGTCTTCATCCTAGTTTTTCGTATCATCATGATCAGAATTATCTGACCAAATGGTGGCTTTTTTTCTCAATCACTTAATGACTAATTGTCTTGGTAAAGGTACAATGAGATTGCATTTCTTTTCTGTACGTTTTCAAGTGCAATCAATTTGTGATGGAACACACCATCTCTTTTTGTCTCTACGTCTTATCTTGAGATTTTTCTAGTTAGGCTAGGTAATTTTTTATGTTCTGCTCGAATTAGATTCACTCTCCCATCGGCTCCCAAAAGTCAAACATTAATCAATTTATCGACCGATCAAATTTCTCTATCCTTCTGTGTCAAAGTAATCCCCCCTCTTTGTTTATCCCTAACAACTTGCTGCTGGAATGTAGTGATTTCAGGATTGGATTCGAATTTTGATTTATAATTAACGATTTCCAAATCTTAGGTTGGAGATAAATAAGGCAGATTCATTTCATGTTATATTCCTTATCATCTTTCTAAGTGGAATACATGAATCCATAACTTATAGATCCTATCAATCAGATTTGCTGAACAGAGAAGTTCTGTGTTAAGGGTACAGATTTAGGATTGGGATTGATTGCCATTTTTTAATTCCATAATGCCATCCAAGAGAAGGTAGTGAGTTTTTACCCACTCAAATTCAAATCTTATGAGTAAATACCATCCAAATTCCAACATGTAAAACAAATTTTCCTTCGGTTTCTTGCACTGGATAAGTATTCTTGCTTTAATATTATTAAGAACCCCAGTACCTCAAATCTTAGTTTAGCTTCTTTACCTTGTCACTAGTGATTGTGGATGCTTGTAAAACTTCAAGTTAACATGGCACAGTATGCTAACCTCGGTTTATTTCTATGAAGACAGAATATATAGTTAATGTTTTAGATTTTTGTCAGAATATATTTCTGATATTTTGTTTTGGTTTCAATATGAATGTTCGTTGTGCTCTCTGATCAACTCAATATGAATGTTTATTCCAGATTTAATTCCTCCCCTTGCTGCCCTGTACTGTAGAATAGGGTTTATTTTGCAACTTTTTATGTACAATGAATAACTACAAATGCCAAGAAGTACGTGTGATTAGATTTGGGTTGTATGCATTTGAATTTTGTTCATTTACCTATTCAGTTCCTGCATCCTTTAATTTGATGAATACTCTTGACAGTTAATAAACTTAAAACAGTTCCAATTTTCTTTCCATATCCAATGGGAATGTGATTGTTTACCAGGTGTGATGACATCTGAACAGGTTAATAGAGGATTGTTGGAACGAGAAACCCTACAAGAGACCTACTTTCAGTGAAATAATTCTCAAGTTGGATGAAATTAACAATCATCTTGTTCATAAAAGACGTTGGAAGGTGTGGAATTTCTCTCTCTCTATCCCTCTCCCACCCCTCCCTCATTTTCCTCTTGATGTTGATAAAAGCTTGATGGCATTGACATTGCTAGAGTGCGTCATAGCATGGGCACAATGACTTGAACAAGATGTATGAATTAGGACAGCACATTTCACTTCAAAAATTTTTAGAATAGCCAGAATGCTTATGTTCCTTGATATGTGATTATAGGCATATCTACTTGAGTCAAAGGTTACGAAGTACAAATTTGGGGAATAAATAAGTCTGGACAGAATATTGTGGTCTGGTATATGCACAGATATTCTTACTCAACTACCAGGACATCTATTTGGTTTGTGGTTTTGGTGGTTTCCATCTGTTGTGAGGGGGAGCTTCTTAGTGAAGGCGATGGCATTAAAGTTCAGTCTCTAGGACCCTGAACACTGACAGTATGAGTGGTTCTATGCTTAGATGGGTTTCTTTATGAAGATTGTGGCGCTTAGTTCAGCGTAAGACGTTCAAGATAATACACGATTTTCCTCGGAAAGAGCATTTTACAAATTGGCCTGAAATACAGAGAATGAAAAATGTGTGTTTTTCAACTTCCTCGTTTATATTATGGATATAAATGAGAAGTAAGGCACTATCTTGAATAGTTCAGTATTTTCAAATCTTTGAGCATTAAAATTACATAACTTAAATTACTATAATCCATCCACATTCACATATTAAGTGCCTACCAAGGTTTTCTTGAATGTCCAAAATGAAATTAATCTATGTATCAACAATTACTGATTCTATCCAGAGTATTACAATAATATATCTTCGGTGCATTAATTTTCAGAATTGCTTCATACGTGTAAACAAAGCATTATTCTTTGTGATCATTAACGCGAAACTTGATATAACAACTTTCATTTCATATTGAATTCGTTGGCTGCATGTTTCGCATAGAGCTTCTCCCGTTTGTAAGAACAGGGAGTAGGGAGGGTAGGACCTAAACTGTTGTTCTTACTTGATACATATATTTCACACCTGATCCGTATCTTTTTGTAGGTAAATGCCCTTAAATATCTCCAGAAGTTTGAGACCATCTTGAAGTTGGACCGTTCTAAATTGAGAAGTGGTTCATCGCACTCGACTATTGGATAAGGAATTATTTCTGGAGACACTGATTCTTTGGATTTTTTTAGCAAGATGAACTCATAACTTCTTCCTTTAAATTTGCGTTTGAAAATATCACTATACATGACAGAATGAATTTTGGCCACCGGCTACTAATTGAAACCGATTTTTTTCACCTTCGTAATGTACAAATCCATCTAGATGGCAGTTTGATGATAGCATATTTAACAGAGTTAATCTCAATTGAATCTCACTCGAATAGCTGCATCTCTTATCCTGAGACGTAGATTGATTTGAAACCCCAATTCGAACACAACTGCACGATGAGGAAAAATTCAGTTATAACTCCAATATTTCTATTAGGCATATGCCAATTTACAATACCAAGCGAACCTGGCTTAATGGTTCAACTTGGTACACTTCTGCACTGTAAATGGCAACTAAGAGTTCAAGTACTGTCAAAAGCAGCAAAAACGAGGTCGGAATGCGTGGTGGAGGATCGATGCTAAGTGACTTTTATCTTTAACCATGCTGCTAACCTTACTACGGAAAATATGCATCAATGTAAATATTGTAACATCCCTCTTGACCTAACTGCTACCGAGAAGGAATTTCTGGTCATATATACAACTAGTCTATTGCCACAACGCATAGCTGATTCTCGGTTCTTTCAGCATGAAAATAATTAAGAGTTCCAGATTTGAAGAAAATGGGGTGCGGGATAGCAGAGTGAGTCGAGACCGACATGCAGTTGTCTAAACTTAACTACGCAAAATCTAGATTCAGCGAATAACAACACACGTTTCATAAGAATGGTAGCTCATAGTTCAAATGCGAAGAGGATTACCAGTTCTATTCCAATTTAAATTTCAGCATTTACCTGAGCACGAGAAAAGACGAAGCTCCCTTCATCATTATCAAATATTGCGTAGATACATAACATCGTAAGCAAAGTGTTGCAATTTGGTATTTAAGAGCAACTCGAGGCCATAGCCTGGAAAGCCATTAAATCTTCACATGAATATTCTGTTCCAATCAAGATGGCGTGCCATGCTCTTGTTGATAATGAAACTTGATTCAAGAACTATAATATTGGTCTGACTTAGCATCTTATCCTAAAAATTGAGCAAATTTATGCTACAAAAATTAATTCTTGTGAGCTATAGAATCCTCCCCTTGCCCATCCTGCTCACCAGAAAATTTAGAATAGAACTGCAAAACTTTTGGATGTGCCTCGATCTTTGAGGGATCCAAACCTGACAAATGAAGGCCTGTCAAGAGTCTTACGCGTGAAAGTGCAACATAGACCATCCCAAAGTCGAAAACACGCTTGAGATCCGTATGGACCTTGTCAAGAGTCATTCCCTGGCACTTATGAATGCTTAGAGCCCATGACAGTATGAGAGGGATCTGCCTTCGTGTGGCAACAACTTTGTTCCCATCCATGACGGCCCATATTTCTGGCTCAAGCTTCATTTCTATGCCACAATCGAATTCCACAACTGGTAAAATACTGAAATCATCACCATCCCACGTTTTATATTTTTTACGTTGCTCATCAGAAACCTCGATGAAATCCTTAACTGTACCAGTGGCACCATTCACAAGTTTGAGCCAGGGATTTTTATTTTTAATCAGCATCACCCTAGCACCTTTACAAAGTTCTAGCTCATCAGGTGCAATCCCATGCTTAAGTTGCCTTTTCCATGGATCCTCACCCAAATCAACAGCCCTAAAAACAACAATATTCTCCTTTAAGCTCTCCATTTTCATTTTGTTCACCTTGTTTACATCTTCAGTCCTTGGGTATAGCCGTACAGCTGAAGGATCTGGCTCATCTCCAGAGCATCATCCTTCCAAAAATTTTAAATCCCCAGGATCACACTCCCCTTTTCTTATTCCCAGGAGGATTCTGATGAGTGTCTCATCTTTTAATTGCCTGAATGCTTTAGTAAGCTCAATTTGCATGTCGAAACTTGCATTCCAACAATCAGCCTCGAAAGCATATTTCTTAGCACCCTTCTTCTTTTTCTTGAGTACTGGTGGTAACTGAAAAAAGTCTCCGCTCACAACCAGCTGTATTCCGCCCCAAATCTTGTTCTCACACACCCCTTCTTCATTTCGAAAAAACCGGGCAATAGATTCAAGACTTTCAAACAATTCATTATCAATCATGCTTGCTTCATCAATAACCAATGCCTTAACTCTCTTCCACCTCCAGTGAGCCCTTTTATTAGAAAGAACCCTTTCTACTAAACTTACACGATCTGCATCACCAATGCCAACTCCAGCAAACGAATGAAGGGTTTGCCCTCCAAGGGAAAGAGCTGCTACCCCTGTGGACGCTGTCACATAAACATTTGAACGACCATGAATTTTCTTAAGTCTCTTTATAGCATGCTCAAGTACAAAAGTTTTTCCCGTCCCCGCCGAACCAGTAATAAAAACAGACTTCCCATTTGAAATAGCATCCAAAACTCGCTTTTGTTCATCAGTCCACTTGATTCTAGGCCTCTTAGGAGTGTCATTTCCACTTTTCTTGAAATAGTTATTTTTACCCCATTTTGTTTGATTGAAAGAAGAAGCTTTAGAACTATAACATCCACATATAGATATGGCATATGAAAACAACTTCATTTTCTATCGTCTCTTCCTAAACCAAGAAGCAACCTTAAAAAAATTATCACTATCACTTCAGGGTTATCAAGAATTCATCTAAATCAGATTTAACCAAATAAAGTAGAAAACCTAGTAAAGACGCAAATTGCAAATAGAAAAAATCTTCCGGGTAATCAAATTGGGTTACCAAAATGAGGTTTTTGTTTGCATTCGCTGCAGTTTCCAAGTTGTTGTAGGTTTCTTCACTCGTGTGGAAACAGCTTGTGAATGTGAATCAATAATAGAGAGTTTAACTTCAGCAGCTAAAGTTTGATAAGAACTCCAAAATGGCCATTGAAGTATTTTTTTTCTAATAATAATCACTTAAATTTCTAATTGTTATACTAACGGTCCATTGGCACCACTTTTTCACGTTACAACATTAAATATCAACATGGATACAAATGACTTTGAAGCTTTGAGATTAATAAATTAAGGACATTACTACATGTACTTAAAACTTTACATAATGAGTTACATAATGCCGCATGTTATTCTATCATTTGTCGATTTAAAATACAGTCAATTTTTGCATCAAATATTTTTCTTCCACATCATTTTATATAATTTATTATGTACTTTTTTTATGTACAAGTAGCATAATCCATAAATTAAAGAGTTAAGAATAAGTTGCAGTTGGGAGAAAAAATGTTGAAATGTTATATATATTCTCTGATAAATCAATGTAAAATTTATAATATATTCTATTTTAGGCGCTTTTTCTCTGTTCTTTTAATGCAAGTGAGTAAGAGATTTGTCTCAGTTCTCTTTCCTGATCATGAGTTAGTTTTCTTATCTGCTTTGTCTATCGAGCCATCACGGTGAAGGGAAAGAAAACTAAATCGAAGATATAGAGAACAAAATTGGGAGTCGACATCGTTTCTATTTCCAATCGCTGAATTTTCCTTACTATACCCTTTTCAATCGAGCTATTGCAAAACCTTAGCCAGCAAGCCTATCACGCGCACTTAACTTGGAAGTGCCAACCACATTCGAAAGAAGAATTTGTGAACGTAGTTTTAGAAATGTACTACCTAACGTTGTTTGTGTCCATATTAACAATCAATGGTGTCAAGTAAATTTTTTTTTATTAATGTATCGAGACGAATGACCATTGGTATTGATATTAAAATCTTAAGTGATCATTATTACTATGAAAAAATATTTAATGACCATTTTGAATTTTTTTAATAAACTTCAGCGAGACCGTTGCTGAAATTACCTCTAAATAAAGTAAATTTAGGCTCTAGTCCTTCATTCTTTTGGTCCAGACTCCAGATTTTACTTCATGTGGGATCATTTTGTTGTGCCCTATGTTAAATTTCCTTTTAAATTACTTATTTTGTTAAGGGCATTTTACACAAACATGAAAAAAGTAGGGAGTTGGATTGAATTTTTTTTTATTTTTTATTTTTGTTAAATATTTCGAAATTCAAATATAAACATGTGCTTAATGAAAAGTAATGTAATTATAATTTATGTAATTTTTTAACATGTATGTAATTTCTTTAATACATTTTGTCTATTTTAATGTTTTAAATTTTAACTTACAATTGTGTACATTTTGATTGTGTAATTCATGCTACAAACTGTATAATAATCATATTATATCCTTATTTCTTAATCTGCCAATTATTAAATTGGCAAATTAAACGTGTTGTTGAAAATAAATTTGAGAAAAATATTTTTTTGAAAATAATCGATCCATATTAAAAATCCACATTATATCGATAAATGTGAAGATAAAAAGATTAATACGTAATAAAAATCAAAGAAGATTGATGGCAGTAGACATTAAAATTATACGTTACGAATAAAAATCATGTCGAGTCATAAATTACGTTAGAATAACACCAAGCCCATATGTAACAAATAGCTATGTATCAATACATCAAAATAATGTTTTGCTTGTGGTCATATAAAGAACATTTGAACAAGGTATCGATTCAGATCCAAAATTCATACTCTTCCGAGGATTTGGTCGGTGCATGCAATTTTTTGAGGTTTGCGAGCATTGCCGTAATAGTCAGCACCCCCCACCGGCCCACCCCAACCCCCGCCGAGAGTATAGGAATTCTCCATCCATGATATACCTTAGCTTGAACCTTGTTGTCACAATTGAAAATATCCATACAGATCCCTTTCATCATGTGCTGTATGTCCAACACATTTTGTGATGTCACTCCAACTCTTCATTGGTCAACTACTTTTTTATCCTTTACAAATCTATATCTACCTTTTATTTTAGTTGTATTTAGTCTTGAGTCGTCTGCCTCGGCCCCCAGACGCATCGAAGAATTTCTCGAGGACCGTGCGCGATCCATTCCTTGTTTTTTCCTTTGATCAATAGTCAAAACTTTATCATATATTCTTAACTACTCCTGGCTACCCAATACAAAGAAAGGGTTGATTTCGAATACTCCTGCATAATGAGTGGACTATATGAACTATATGAATCATTTTTCATTTAGACACATTTGATATACAATATTAGACTGGACGCAATTGTGCAAAGAACAAGATTGTAACTTCTTTGTCTTCCGTAATACTGTCCAGTAGTAAGCATGTATATTACAAAATAAGCCGTTTTAGTCTTAATGATCATTGTTTATATAGAAGATTCCAGTTCCATGCCAGGCATATGAGTTCCGCTTGAAGCTTTGACTCAGTTAATTATTCAGTTAACCAGATATGTAGGGATACTGTGTTGATTAAGAATTTTTATAGTGTTTGACTAATATGCCGCCCAAGCAGTTTTAAATCTTGTATATTCAACCCTTCAGATGATTTATGATGATCAAGTGCAGCATTGATCAAGTGATTACATAAGATTGGTAAGCAGATGCACATGCATATGTTTTTTTTGTGAAATATTTCAATTGTAGATCCTACAATAATACACTAAATGGAATGATTGTAATCACACGATTGGCTGATTTTTTCCACGTAATCAAAGAAGTTGACTTTTATTAATAAATTATTTACATTATTCTCTCATGCATGATGCATACTGCGTAGTATATATATAGCAGCTTTTCTGATGAGCAAAGGCAGAAAATATCCAACTTTTATTTCTCCGTCAATCTTTTTCTTATCATTATCTGTGGATCTTGAAATGAATTTTCTTGTTTATTTGTCTTTTTCAACATTTCTTGCTGTCAGTTTTGCCATTTTCTTTATACATTATAGGAGTGGTAAGGATAAAACCAAGAAAGTTCCACCAGGGCAAATGGGAATTCCCTGGATTGGTGAAACAATAGATTTCTGCAAAGCTCAAAGGAAGAACAGATTATTTGAGGATTTTGTTGAGCCCCGGATTCAAAAATACGGTAAAACATTCAAAACGAGGCTTATGGGCTCGCCTACGGTGGTGGTAAATGGAGCTGAAGCCAACAAGTTCTTCTTGTCTAATGAATTTAAGTTGGTGATAAGTTCATGGCCTACATCATCTGTCCAGCTCATGGGAAAGGACTCTATAATGGAGAAACAGGGAGATGCACACCGGTGCCTTCGTGGGATTGTGGCTACTAGCCTTAATTCTACTGGCCTAGATGCTCTGGTGCCTAAAATTTGCAAAACAGTTGAAGCACACATGGAAAAATTTTGGCACGGGCGCGAAAAAGTTGGCCTGTATCATCTGACAAAAGTTTTGACATTTACCATTGTACTCAAATGCTTGTTTGGAATTGAAGTGAAACCGGGCATGTTAGAAACATTCGAGAGGGTTTTAGAAGGCGTATTTGCTCTCCCTGTCAGTTTTCCGGGCTCCAAATTTTCAAGTGCAAAGAGGGCAAGAGAAGAGATAAAAGAAATGTTGGGTGATGTTATAAGGAAAAACCGAGAGGAAATGGAAAACCAGATAGAAGACGATGGAGAAGGAGAAGGAGAAGGAGAAGGAGAAGGAATTCTACTTTCTCGATTAGTGGCAGCACTTATTCGTGGTGAAATTACTGAGGCTGAGGTTATAGATAATGTGGTTTTGTTAGTTTTTGCAGCACATGATACTACTTCTTTTGCCATTGCCATGACATTCAGGATGTTGGGGCATCATCCCAATTGCTATTCTACTCTCCTTCAAGGTAATCGAATTCTTCATTTCCACTTATTCAGATTTACCGATGTGATTATTATGGAAATTCACATTCGTTCGATTTTCTTATAGAGCATGATGATGTACTAAGAAGCAAAAGACCAAATGAAGTTCTTACATATGAAGACACGAACAAGATGAAGTATACCTGGCAAGTTGCTCGCGAGAGCATGAGGATTTTCCCTCCCATTTTCGGGTCCTTCAGAAAAGCAATGGACGATATAGAGTATGATGGCTACACAATTCCAAAAGGATGGAAGGTAAAAATTTAAATTACAAGATAAATCAAGTAGACAAACTGAAAAGAAAGGCTATTCTTATTGCGGTTTGAATGCAGGTGCTCTGGACTACATACGGAACACATTATGACGAAGAGTATTTTCAAGATCCTCTGGCTTTCAACCCAGGAAGATTTGATGAACCGGTTCAACCATATGCTTTTCTACCATTTGGTGGAGGACCAAGATTATGTGCTGGATACCAACTCGCCAAGTTGAATATCCTTATATTTGTACATTATGTAGTAACTCGATACGATTGGTCTTTAATATCTCCTGAAGAGCCAATTACCATAGATCCACTTCCATTTCCTTCTCAAGGAATGCCCATAAAAATATCTCCCAAGTTAGCATGAAGCCAGTAGTTCATCGGATTGTACGCTCTTATTAATTTCTAGAATTTAACCCATTAATTCTATGATACCATTTCTCACTAAATAAGAGAAACCGTTGAATGTATATTCTGCTGATTTACTGTCTTCTGCTAGGGAAAAAAACAGTTTTATATGCATTTTTCTCAACAGAACTCGAAAAAGTACGTACAAACAGCAAGTCCAAAAGAATTAATAGCAAATATGATACAAAAATTTCAGAATAATGAGTAATCCGCAAAATTCCCAGTGAATTTGTACTCAAATACCCTTTCTTACGTTCTCTTTCTGTGCTGGGAATGCTTTGGCTTTGCCATTTTTTATGCAATCAACATGGTATGCATGCCCACGCAGAAGACTCCCCACTTTCTCATTTTCTTCGTGTTACACAAATTTATGGACCTTCATTTATGGCATTTTCCAATTTGGTGGTAACAAATTTCTTGTTTTCAGGTTGCTGTCGAATTGTTTCTTCTGAGAAACCAGTTTGACTACCCAAAGATCACCTGAATAATTGCATCTAATATGACGTCTTCATCATCTGAATGTAGATCGGAACTCCTCAAGTACGGTCCATGCGGATTTTTCCAATCGCTTTTGTATTTTCTAAGTGGGGTCCATTTATAGTTTTTGAAAAGCTATGCGACTTCTTTGCAATTTTCCCTTTTTTGTTTAGCAATTTTGATTTTTGGACCGCCACGTACAAGTTGACACATTGATTTACACTCATGCAAATTGATAAATTTTGGCACATTGATCTTGATAACACATTTTTCAATCAACTGTTAGATTTTGACACTCGAGGAGGTGTCAATCAAGGTATATGCTTTCTGTATACAAGTAATTTAATCATTGAATTTTTTTGTTTATTTAAATAAAGGGTACATTTGTCATTTTAACGGATTTAATGATAAAAATAGATGAAGGGCGTCATGAATTTCAATTAAGTGAAAAGTTGGAGATGTCTGACATTAAAAAAGATTAAGGGTAGAATAGTAATAATTTATAAAGATTGAAGATGAAAAGTGCAAATTTCTCAAGTTAAAAACCCAAATTTAGCTCTCACATATTCTTTCAAAATGCATTATTTTATAACTCATTTTAACCACACATTTTTTGATGAAATAATATTTTCGATTACATCAATTATTTTTCTTTATTTTTTAATCATATAATTCTCATCGTATCTCTATTTAAAAAACATTCTTTCCGCCATAATTTCTATCAAACACGTCTTATTAGAGCATCTCCAAAAGACTCTTTAAATATAATATACTCTCTATTTTAAAGAGTCAACATTTAGAATCATGTTTCAAGAAATTCCTTAAATTAATATTTTAATTTAGAGAGTGAGTTTGACTCTCCAAATTGACTTTCTATAATTAAATGCATTTAAAGTATTTCAATTTTTATTGTAAAAAATTAATAAAATAATTTAAAAAAAAGTTAGTTAAAATAAAAAATCAACAAAAATAATAAATAATTTTTGAGATTAGTAAATTTAAATGTTAAATATAAAAAATTTGTTTGAGCATTCAAAATTTTGAATGTCTAAATTTTCTTCATAGAATATACTGGAGTCTCCCTTAGAGATGCTCTTAGTATCCATTTCCCTGTCCGATAGCGCATATAGCAGGTGGCCCAATCAATCAAGGCCGGAAAACCCAAGATAAACAAAAAATTGTTGCGTTTAGATGCTGCATCTGCATCTACCACCGCAATTGCAACAATTCCTCATCATCCCAATTTAGGCAGAACAAAAAAATTTCTTTCAGGATCCTACTTTATATAGATTTGTATAATTACCTACAAATATACGTAGGTATGTATAAATAAAGTCATCAGGTTCTTTCTTCTTCATCGTGTCCTCGGTATCCCTCTCCGATCACATCAAGGTGAGCTCATTTGTTATTGCTGGATTAATTGATATGATATACTGTGATATAATTGAATTATTGGCATGGGTTTTTCGGGGTGATCTGAGTTTTGACTTCGAGATCATGTTGAATTTCTTGAAATTTTATGGAGATTGATTAATTCGTGAGTTTGAGGGTGTGTACACGGTAACGCCGTTCTGTAATTTTGTGGCTTTGGTGCTATGCGCCTATGCCCCTTAGTTTTCTGAAGAATTGAAGAAATTAGTGACTTCCTTTTCCTGTGCTTTTTGGGTAGAAACTGAAGTGGGGTTCATTAGGATACATTTGTTCAATATGGCATCTGAAATTCATATGCATATATGCTGATGTGTACATGAAATACTTGGGAAAAATGCAGTAGAAACATAAACTGTTGAAGAGCTTTATGCTATGGAGCATCTGGTTGATTCTTATAGTGTGTCAATAATTTGTAATTTGACCCTGTTTGATGGCCATTACTTCCAAAAATGATGTTTTGACTAGTGATTTTTTTGGAGAACGTGTGGTTAAAAAGTAGAGAAAAGTTTTGGGTTTGCGTACAAAATATTTTATTGTATGAATGCTTGGTTGAAAATGAGTATGAGAATTAAAGATTTTTGTTTTAAAGGGAGACAAACAGGGGCATCTGACTCCTTTTGTCTGTTTTCATTTCACAAAGCCAGTTCTTAAGACAATGCAGTAACATTATACCAAAAATTGAAATGAGGATAAAGAGAGTTATCTTCATTGGCATGTGAAATACTACACAAATATAGCTATGCTTGTTGATGCACATCTGCTTCTTAGAAACATGCAATAGAAAGAGAAACTGCCAACAATCTTTATGCAAGGAACTTTCTGATTGATTTTTGTAGTGGCACAAAGATTTGCATATGCTGATTCTGTTTTCCCTCTTTCATAATGCCAACTATCAAGGGTTCCATAAAGGCACAAAAGCATATCGGAACACACTACATTCTCGAAAGAATTGCGATGAGGATGCAGAGAGTACCATCATTAGTTGACTTATGTGTTCAGGTGGCCATAGATAATGTTAGGTATCTGGGAGACGTTGGAGAAACAGACTTACATCTTTTAGAGCGCATTTTACCTCACTGTACACTTGATCAATTGATGCACATCGAGAATTGCACTGAAGTAAGACGTTTTATATTTGTCTTTCCATTTTAAAATATAAAATCTTGGTTTATAATTGAACATTATGTGAAATAATGAATATCTTTCTGTGTTACTGCAGGGTACAGATCTTAGCCCTGTAACAGATAAACTATGGAAGAGATTTTACGAGCGCCAATTTGGTGCTCATAACACCAATGTTGTGATTGAGAGGATGAGAAAGAATAAAGTGACCTTTAAATGGAAACAATTGTACGAGGTGATTCCCCTATTTCCTCTTTTTTCTATCTATATCAGTGATGTTCCCCCATGTGGTGTTATATCTTAAATGAATGTTGCTAAACTGCAGGCAAAGTCAAAAGACATGGAAGAGGCACAACAAAAATCAATTGACCGATTAAGGGAGCTATATCAAAAAGAAGATGCTAGTAAGTACATATTTTATTTGCTATGGACATTGACTGGCAAGTTGCAGGTGTCTTCATTTGACTGCAAGATTCTTTAATGTAACTTGGGGATTATCGTTCTGTGTAAAGGGTGTGATTTTCTGGTGTTGTATTGGAAGAGTGATGTGTTTTCTCTTTGCCTAAAGTAATACTGAAATGTCCTGCTGGAGTGCGTTAAGGCATGCACAATCGTTTCCTCTTTAAAATCCCTTTTTACGGGGAATTTTGAGAATGAATTTTGATTTAGTGTGGTCTTATAGTGGTTGGATTATACTTTTATTGGTTAGTCACCAATAATAAAACAGAGTAGGACTTTCCACTACTTCTGACAAGATTAACAATGTACCGCCTATTACATACGGTAATGGCCAGAAATCGCTTAAGGCTGACTTAGCTGAAACCGCAAGGGGTGGATTGTCGTATCTGAGGATGCACAGTCTCATATATGGGATATTTTAGCTGATTATTATGCATCTTAAAACTAGAATTACTTAATCACAACTCATCTCAACAAAGTCCGTATTATCAAGGTCTGCTGTATGTATCATTTCCTTTCCTTTACGAGGTCTAGGATTTTCTTTTACCTCATTACCTATTATTTTCCTGCTCCCTGTTCCATAGGCACACAGATTGTTAATGTTAAATATATTGCTTTGCCCCTTTAATGTATATAGGGTCTTCTTTAACTGTTTGCAAGCCATTATTATTATTATTATTTCAGGTTCGAAATTTACCTTTCTATCAATGATTCCTTTGAGTCCCATGAATATGATCATTATCCTCTTTTTCATTTCTTTGTTACATTGTACCTCTTTAATCTTGTCTGAGCCATGCTTATCTTAATTCTCTAAGAAGAGGACATAGAATTCATAAGGGTCCTGCCATTCCGGTCTCTCGAAAGGTAGATGTACGCAGCCTTTTAACCCTCTGCAAGCAAGAAGGCCTTTTCTGAAACTTGAATATCTTGAGGTCAGATGGACCACACAGCTGTGTGAAGGCCCACTCTCTTACTTCATTTGTATGATGTTTCTTAATTTGCTGAACATTCGATAGGTAAAATTACTTGGTCTCGTTGCCATTTTTGAATTTTATGGGTATACATTGCATTCTAGTCAGGTGCATTCCTCCAGTCCAATTGACCACCTACAGTATGAGCGACATCATCTCCAGTAAAATCCAAGTTTTTTAGCTCTGTCATTTTTTGTAGTTGAATTTCACGTCTTCAGTCTTCCTACTATTTCTTTAATTCACTGTTTATTTCTAGTTTAGTCTTGTTTATTGAGAAAATATAGCATTCAGATATATATGTGGCGAAACCGTGTCCTTGGTAACAGTGTTTCAAAAGGCTTAATCGGGTACCTATGTGTCGAGTCATAAGCTTCGAGGCTTAAGAATCCAGGCCAACTAAAAAGTAATCCAAACAAATATAAAATACTAAAATATGCTCATAATACACCATAAATAGTCTTTAAAAATAAAAAATGAACTAATTCAAAAATTTATCTCTAAAATTGATCAGGAAAATAGAAAATAATGAGTTCTCAAATTAGTAATCATGTCTAAAATTATAATTTATTGTTACATCGCTACTAAATGTTCTTTAAGGGAATCACAATGTCCTCGTCACTATAAGTTTTTTTCCCAGTCTTTATTATTATCTTCCATTTGCTAAAGCCAATAATTAAATGTCCGGAAAATACAGGATAAACTGGCAAACACCTTAGTCTCCTTGAGGCGTAAGCCTCACAATGGCACTAAAGATTCGAGATTCAAGGAGTTTTATGAAAGCTTCACGTGGGGCAGGATTGAAGGCGGGTACCTCAAATAGTTTTGTAAACAATGCTTAATGAAATTTCCATACTTGTTGGAATAAATAATGAGCATATTGGTTTATTGCATTACAAGATATGACATTTCCATTTGAATCTCCATATTTAATAGTTAAGCCAATATAATATTTCTTTTGCCAATATAATAAAATGAATGCTTGTAGGGCCAAACTTGGATGTACTGACTGCTTTGCTTTGTAGGGAAACAAAGCCGACAAGTTCAGGTGTGCACAAAGGTTCCACCTTCAAGCAGGAAAAGAACCTTCTATGGAGGTACTTATTTCATTGGAGATTATATTAACAACCCAATTATATAGGTTTCACAATGCATGAAATGTTCCAATGTGAAGATGTTAATCTGATTGTCTCGCAATGTAACTTAAACATATGTAGGTGTAAATGCTAGCAACATTTGCAACACAAAAAGTGGCCTGATGAAGAAGGCAAAGCTAGAATTCCTCAACAGGTACCTCAAATCTATAATATGGTGTATCTACTTATTTCTGAAACTCTAGGTTTCATTTTATAATGTTTTGCATGCTTGCAAACTTATGGTTGATTTTGCTTCCTTGATTATTTGAGTAATAGATTTCCTAGATTATTCAAGTAAGTTCTTTTTATTCAAGTCTTAAATTTCCAAGATTATCTTTGATTCTCAAGATATCATCATAACTTCAAATCTATCGACTTCTGTGCCTACATCTTAGTTGCACAGTTCATCTTTCATGAAATTTTGGGCATGAATAGACTGGGGGGAGGGAAGGAGCATGAATCAATCTTTCGAACGGGCAAGCCAAATCAAAATTCATTTGGATCTGCAACATGACTTGATCAAATTCGTATATTCTATTGGGGGTTGACTGTGCATCACATAAAATCTGATCTGAAGATTCAGTCACCACTCTGGCATTCTCTCGCACCGACTCATGCATCCCACAGCATACTTGTGCTGTGTGATTTTAGTCTTAATGAAATGATTGAAGCATTTTTAATCTGCACTCTCTTCTGGTAATTTTTTGGCATGGAAAAAAAAATCGATCCAAGTCCAGCCATGTAATTTTCTACTCTTTTCTGCAGCCGAGAGGTCAAAAATTTAGCAGCTATGAAGAGTAAAGTAGTGCACAAGAATCATAGGTACTAATTTCAGTAAGCATATGCGAGAATACTAGTCTATATATATATATCATTTCTAGTCCTCATCGTGCCATCTCTTGCTTGTTCCCAGTGTTGCTCCCATGAAGAAACCAGTTGTCAGTTCCAAATATGCAGCTTCTTCATCATCCAAACTCACTAAGCCGCTCCCATGAAGAAACCAGTTGTCAGTTCCAAATATGCAGCTTCTTCATCATCCAAACTCACTAAGCCACTATAACGAGACTCGACATGGCCTCAATGAATCTTCGGATTATTTTTTCCGAGTAAGCAATGATGCAATACTATGTTCATATAATGCATCAAAAACCAATTTGTATTTCAATACTATTGTTCCTGTTTTTATATACCACTGTCTCAACTTTCTTTGAGCAGTCTCAGAATTAATTCCTTATAAAATCATGGTGTGATCACCTGGGAAAAAAATTTCGTATGTTTGCTTCTATCATAATTTTATTTGTCCTCATTAAAAATGTTTGAATTTATTTCTTCACTGGCAAAATATTTGTGTGTATAATAGTTAAGAGGCGGACGTTAACCGAATTCAGGAATACTCCTTTCCAAGATACCCCATCAAAACATAAATCAGTTTTTCGAAGATTCGACATTGATGATTGAATTGTTGGAAATTTTCAGATCAACAAAGCTTCTCATTTCCCTTTTTGTTTTTAATTTTTTTTTATTAAGCCCCTGTTTGGGCTCCATCATAACGAGGTTTTGAAAAAAAAAAATTGAATATGTATTTTGGAAGAATATTTTTTGAAAAATGTGTAGTTAAAAAAGAACGAAAAATTTTAAATTTAGGCGTAATATTATTTTATAGAAGAATGTGTGTTAAAATGAGTTGAAAAATGTATTTTTGAAAAAATGGAGACCGGACAAGGGCTAAATGTTTGTAGTGGATATAACAATTAACGTGTCTTTCTTTCTTTCTTGATCTCATTGACATAGTTCAATATCATGGAGTCGTACAGAATTTGAATATCTAGACTTTTATTTTATTGCATTTTAGTGAAACCGGTTTTGAAAACGTCCCTAACATCAAATGTAGCTTTTATGTAACAAGTCAACTGCCACATTAATATGAAATCAGCATGAGCAGAAGACCTGTCGGTAAGATTTTATAGCCAAGAATAAACTCAAAAGTTGCAAATGAAGTTGAAAAGCCTCGTGGCCAGGAAGTTCGTCTACCATAGTGAAATAATGAATCCACATGCTCATTTTTATTGCAGCTCGGTTATCAAGTAAATATTGTTTAAATACAACTATTACATGTTTTGCTCTATGAGGAGCTTACGACGACATTATCAGTCTTAAGTAGGTAAGTTGCCTGATAAAAGCATATTTTCCTAATCGACAAATTGAAACATCCTTAGCCCGGTAATAATGTTACCATGTTTTCGACGTCTGGAATTCCACAATCTGATGTGGACAATACCAGTCCTAGGCCTCGGATCCTGCTAGTCGCCTCCTGGTAGCATTAGAAACGGACACTTGCCCGAGTTTATCTGCTTCAGTTGACACCATCCGTTCTTTCAGTGGCGTATAATGCCGCATCCATGCACCAGTGTACACCTGGAATGTAAAACAAGGATTAAGATGCAGCAGAATACTATAGATACATTTCTTTTACCGATGCAACTAAAAAATCAAGCATAAAAGTTCGACAACTAAGGCCAGCTAAAGTCCATTTTTCACTTCCAGTTTCTTTATATATTTCAAAATATCAAGGGCACAACCCAAACGGAAAAGAACAGAAGATAACAAAATAACCTGTGCTGGTCGCATGATTTTTGTATCGGGATCATCCAGAGACTCTCGCCAGTGAGATAAATAGCCAGCCATTCGAGGAATTGCAAACAAAACAGGGAAGAACTCCGTGGGAAAACCAATTGCCCTGAATTAAAGTGTCACGAGATTAAGAATTTCTTCATAACACTCAAACTACATAGTAAAATATTTTAACTCCCTCCCTTTAGTAAAAATACAGAGAGAGAGAGAGAGAGAGAGAGAGAGAGAGCGAGAGAGCAAATACATTTGTACATTTGTCATTTCTCTACCTATAAATTAACCCGGAGTAGAAATCAACATTGGGATACAACTTCCTCTTCACGAAATACTCGTCTGATAAGGCAGCTTTCTCCAAAGCTATGGCCACCTGCAAATGACATGAGATTGATTCAGCCTATGTAGAAGCATTTGAATAGGTAGCCTTTATTATTATTTTTTTTTTGGAATATAAAAAAAGGATCTGTTAGCATCATAGAATTTAAGTTCTAGTATAATATAAATGAAACCATTGTCCAACATCAGGTGTGAAATCGTAGTCCTTATATAAATCGATCATGCACAGTCAAATGTAGATCTCTGTGTATAGCACACATACAACTAGTGATTTTAGAGTAGAGCCAACAATACTAAGCAGCAGCAACGAAAACAAGAAGCTAAGCATGAAAAATGGTTCCAAAAACTAAGGGCCTGTTCTCTTTGTCGTTTTCAAGCCGTTTTCTGTTTTCGATTTTCCAAAACGGTGAAAACGCGTTCTCGTTCCTATTTTCGAAAACTCGTTTTTTAAAACGAGTTTAAAATTTGTAAAGAAAACACAA